>JAODUO010000798.1:47500-52500 GCA_025642075.2 Ridgeia piscesae
CATATATTACATACATACATCGATTACATACATACATACACACATACATACAGAATACATACATCGATTACATACATACATACATACATACATACATACATACATACATACATACATACATACATACATACATACATACATACATACATACATACATACATACATACATACATACATACATACATACATACATCATACATACACATACATATATTACATACATACATACATACATACATACATACATACATATACATACATACATATATTACATACATACATATATTACATACATACATAATACATACATACATACATACATACATACATACATACATACATACATACATACATACATACATACATATATACATACATACATACATACATACATACATACATACTTTACATACATACATACATACATACATACATACATACATACATACATACATACATACATACATACATACATATATTACATACATACATATATTACATACATACATACATACATACATACATACATATATTACATACATACATATATTACATACATACATACATACATACATACATACATATATTACATACATACATATATTACATACATACATAGATTACATACATACATACGTAACAACTTACGTACATACGTTCGTATGAAAGCATGCATGCACAGGCATAAGCATATTCAGAGTTATGTTGTTTTTTATTATTATATAAAATTGTCACTAAATTTTAAATTATGCATGCAACCTATTAGTGTCAGCGACAAATAGCTGCAGTCACTGTTAGGTTTGTGCTCCACCTGCCACTCAAAGATATCTTGATGTATTTCGCCGCGTCACCCCCTGACAGACGAGTGTATACAATTGCAGCCGACAACATTTCTAAGGCACACACGACCAGTTTTTACAACTTGCCAGCCTTTGCATTCAGAACCGAACAAACGTATCGGGCTGAGATTATTTAGCTCCTTAGCAACGTGTGTTGGACCCGGACTGTACATTCAACACCAACGAGAGCGCCAAACCAATCAATCGTTCTTTATTGTCGACTTGTCGGTAAAAACTGCTTAGCACAGACGTCAAAGCAAAATAGAAAACACTGTGCCGCGCAAAAAGCCGCATAGCGCGTTGGTAATTCGGGAAGGTAATACGGGAAGGTAATACGGGAAGGTAATACGGGAAGGTAATACGGGAAGGTAATACGGGAAGGTAATACGGGAAGGTAATACGGGAAGAAAGAAAGTATATCATACAATGTTGCACCTGTACTGAACCTGTGAACGTCAAGTAATATCAGCTCTCACGTGCCGAGTTACAGTCGCCTCTTTCTGTGTTCTTTCGCAATATTCGACCAGTTACATATTATGACTTAACAAATGGCGATGTATTGTCATGCAATGAATCTGTAACCATCAGTGCCATTTTGCAGGTAATTGCCAGAATGCACATTTGTCCACAGGACACGGAACTTCCTTCACCGATAGCGTCAATAGTCGACTGTAAATTGTGTGATTTTATGAGCAACTGCGCGTGGATAGATGGGTGGGTGGGTGGGTGGGTTGGTGTGTGGGTAGGTGGGTGGGTTGGTGTGTGGGTAGCCCTTCATGCTCAATTGCTGAAATTCTACCACATTTGTTGGACAGCTAAAGAACTACCACAACAATTTAAAGATGCCTTGATAATTGCAATATACAAAAAAGGGTGACCGTAGTGACTGTGGAAACTATCGAGGCATTTCGCTACTTTCAACTGCGGGAAAATTCTGGCAAAAATCCTTCTGAAAAGACTACAGAACATTGCAAAGGTGATCCTCCCAGAAAGCAAATGTGGATTTCGTCGCTCACGCTCTACAATCGACATGATATTCACCTTACGACAACTACAGGAAAAAGCAGTTGAACAACAACAAAGCCTCTACATGGTCTTCATTGACCTGTCGAAAGCTTTTGACACAGTGGACAGGTAAACCTTGTAGACTTTACTAAGGAGATATGGATGTCCCGAGACTTTTGTCAAGATAATTCAAGAATTCCACGATGGTATGGCTGGAGCAGTGTCTATCGGTGGATCAACTACTGATCCTTTTGAAATTAGCCATGGACTAAAGCAATGATGTGTCTTGGCACCTACCTTGTTCACTCTCTTTCTGGCAGCACTACTGTCTACAGTGTCCGAGCACCTTAGTACAGGAGTTTTCATCCGCACTAGATCCGATGGAAAATTACTCAAATTGGCTAGACTAAAGGCAAGCACAAAAACTCGAGAACTCTGCATTCGTGAACTACTATTTGCAGACGATGCTGCTATCGTTGCCCATACACTAGAAGACATCAGAGAGATATGCAAGCAGTTTGATGTGTGGGTAGGTGGGTGGGTTGGTGTGTGGGTAGATGGGTGGGTTGGTGTGTGGGTAGATGGGTGGGTTGGTGTGTGGGTAGATGGGTGGGTTGGTGTGTGGGTAGATGGGTGGGTTGGTGTGTGGGTAGATGGGTGGGTTGGTGTGTGGATAGGTGGATGGGTTGTGTGTGGGTAGATGGGTGGGTTGGTGTGTGGTAGATGGGTGGGTTGGTGTGTGGGTAGATGGGTGGGTTGGTGTGTGGGTAGATGGGTGGGTTGGTGTGTGGATAGGTGGATGGGTTGGTGTGTGGGTAGATGGGTGGGTTGGTGTGTGGTAGATGGGTGGGTTGGTGTGTGGGTAGATGGGTGGGTTGGTGTGTGGGTAGGAGGATGGGTTGGTGTGTGGGTAGGTGGGTGGGCAGATGGGTAGGTATATGAGTTGGTATGCAGGTAGCTAAGCCAACAACAAGCCAAGCCAAAAAAGACGCTTTATCCATGAAATGCCTGCTTCGCGTTGAAAACACGAGAACGTGAAATGGTCCACCGCAGCCGAAACAATACAACCCTTGAACGCACCGGTAACCAGCCTGCCTCAACCCTCGCCACTCACTCACGCCTCGGATGGTTCGCTCACCTACAACGTACAACATATGTATAGCCAGCTACCCGGGTGTACACATCCACCCCATCCCACTCCGGATGGAAAAGACCCCGTAGCCACCCTCGCCGTCCATGGACTGACCGAGCAAGCAGGACCAAGATAGCCTGGGTCTCACGCTAGATGAGGCCGACTGGGTGGTCAGAGACCACTCCACGTGGAGGGACGTTACCCGGTGTGGTGATCCAAAATTCGATCCGGCCCAGATTCGGCACGATCTGTCGAATCTGGGACCGCGACGGTAGCGGGCCGGAATTCTCCGGTGTTACTAATTAACATTGTTTCCGTTAGTAATACAATACAATCTGAATATTATTCGCAACATTTTAATAAGCGGTATGCATTTTGACGAAACTCGGCCCATGAGTGACGTATGTCACTAACGCTATGAAAGAGTTTCAAGATAAAAGCGGACACTGCGCTTGCGCGCGCATGCGAGGTAAGCGTTTTGCCGAATCTGGGCCCGGCAAGAAATTTAGGAAGTCAAAATGAGAAAAAAATGACATCACAAATGTAGAACCACATGTTACGTTTAATAATCACGCGAATAGAATAATTGTGTTTGTGTGTGTGTGCGTGTGCGTGTGTGTGTGTGTGTGTGTTGTGTGTGTGTGTGTGTGTGTGTGTGTGTGTGTGTGTGTGTGTGTGTGTGTGTGTGTGTGTGTGTGTGTGTGTGTGTGTTGTGTGTGTGTGTGTGTGTGGTGTAATGTGTGTGTGTGTGTGTGTGTGTGTGTGTGTGTGTGTGTGTGTGTGTTGTGTGTGTGTGGTGTGTGTGTGTGTGTGTGTGTGTGTGGTGGGTTGTGTGTGTGTGTATGTGTGTGCATATGTGTGTGCATATGTGTGTGCATATGTGTGTGTGTGTGTGTGTGTGTTTGCATATGTGCGACTGTATATGCGTCCGTGTGCACGTGTATGTGCGTGCGTGCGCGCGTGTGTACATGTGTGTTCACGGCACTGTGATCGTGGCTGTGTGTTTAGAGAGGACATCACACACCTGTAGGACTGCGATCGAGCGTTGGACATGTCATCGGACGGACACATCTCCGTGTCGACATCGGCTCTCCTGGGCGAGAGGAAGTCAAACACGGTCAGCGCCGATAACAGGTAAATGTCGACAGGTGCATTGGAGAGTGACGAGTTGGTGAACAAGAGACGTGTGCACAGGGAGCTGCACGCATCACTGCTCGCACAATACCACGTATCATTGCACGCATCACAAACCGCATCACTGAACGTATCATCTTAAATTAAACATCATTGCTCGCATCACTTCACGCATCTCTGCGTGCACACATCTGTGGCCAGACTGGTTCGATACGTTGGTCTGTATGTTGGTCGGTCTGTCTCTGTCTGTCTGGCTGTCGGTTTGTCAATCTGTCTGTCTGCATGTCTGTCTATCTATCTGGTACGTCTGTCTGTCTATCTGTATGCCTGTCTGCCTGTCTACCTGTCTACCTGCCTATTTGTCGGTCTGTCTGCTTGTCTATCTGCCGGTCTGTCTGTCTGTCTGTCTGTCTGCTCTCTATCTGCCGGTTTGTCGGTATGTCGATCTGTGTGTCTGCCTGTCTATCCGCCGGTTTGTCAGTCTATCTGTCTATCTGCCTGTATGTCTGTCTGCCTGTCTATCTGCCGGTTTGTCAGTCTGTCTGTCTGTCTCTCTGTCTGCCTGTCTATCTGCCGGTCTGTCGGTCTGTCTGTCTGTCTGCCTGTCTATCTGCCGGTTTGTCTGTCTGTCTGTCCTCCTGTCTTTGTGCGTGCGTGCGTGCGTGCATACATGCATGTCCGCGGCTTAATTAGATGACTCTTTCTCTGTTTCTTGAATGCAACATTTAATACGCTATAATAACCTCTAAAATAATAACATTTATTTACATTTTTGTTGCTATTCACTACATCCAATAGTTTACACTTGCCACTGCCTTTAATAAAACCTCATCGATCAACTTGACTGGTCGCATTAGACCATACGGCATTTCTTGTGGCTCTACAATCAG
>JAODUO010000798.1:57500-212500 GCA_025642075.2 Ridgeia piscesae
CGGTCGGTCGGTCGGTCGGTCGGTCGGTCGTTCGGTCGGTCGGTCGGTCGGTCGGTCGGTCGGTCGGTCGGTCGGTCGGTCGGTCGGTCGGTCGGTCGGTCGGTCGGTCGGTCGGTCGGTCGGTCGGTCGGTCGGTCGGTCGGTCACTCAATCACTCAGTCACTCAGTCACTCAGTCACTCACTCACTCAGTCACTCCAGTCACCACCACCCCACCCCACTCAGCAGCACTCACCTCACCTCACCCTCACTCACACCACCACCACCCCCTCCTCCATTCACTCATTCACTCACTCACCCATTCACTCACACACTCACTCATTCGCTCACTCACACTCACTCATTCGCGCACTCACCCACCCACCCACTCACTCACTCACTCACTCACTCACTCACCCACCCTCACTCACTCACTCTCTCACTTACTCTCCCTACACCAATAATTCGTTTCGTTTATTTATATTACGCATATTTATTTTATTTTTATAATTTATTTGCAATTGCTAAGCTTGGAGTAAGATGCCAACGTTGACCACTCAATCATAGCATACCAAATCTATCAATGGAGGAGTATTGAATGAAATTAAGAATTCGACACATTTCTGCTATAGAAAAGCACTGTGACACGGAAATTACTGCGGCGTAGTACGGTGCAGTGCATGACGACACAACACCTCGTCAAGGACGTGGCGAGCGGACAGACCAGGTAAGTGGTTCACTTAGTAATTCACCTGAATGACTGTCTAATTTATGTGTACTACTTTCTCACGTCACGTCCATTTCATCTTGTCGTCTTGTTTCATCAAATACAAACAGTGGTGACGTCGGAGAGTATTCATTTGAACAGAAAGAAAACATGCAACGTTAAGGTTAACGAGAATGTTCAAACGGTCTTAGACATAAGATTTAACATTAATTTAACGTTAATAATTTGCAACTATTAGATCTGATTGTGTATGACCTGTTGTTCTACGAGATCGCAGAGCCTTGAGCGTATGTTGTTTTTATATTTATTTAACGCAATTTGACCGACATGTTATCGTCAACATATTTACTCTTGCCATAAAAATTATTTAAACAAAATTTAATAATTTTTTATTTAAAAAGCAATAAAAAAAATATAAAAAAACTGTTATTACAAAGCGGTGTGTTGTTCCGCAGTTGTCGCACACGACTGGGACCGGTGCTGAGAAGGAAAACGACGATGAACCTCTTTGATGAAAACGAACCACCGGAAGTCACAGACGTCATCACAAAGGTTAACACGTGATCAGGTTCGTTGGCGTCATCTCATACACTCTCCGAATAGCGACTTATTCCCGTGGCAATCTCCTCCCAAGAAAATATTCGAAAAACACGAGCAAACGACTTGAACATTTAAATGATTTAGCCAATAAGCTAACAAAAATTTGCTTGATACGAAGGCGTTGTTGTGACAAAGCCCAACAATATTTTCAATACCTTATTAGCTCAGGTCATGCACATTTAAATGTTATCTGATCTTTTTCTTGAAACATTACATTTGTCTTAAAATCAATGTCATTGGCATCGCCATTGGAAAGCTTAATGTTTTGGTAATTAATATTTTGTTCGCCAAGCTCTCCTGCGTCTCCAGGAGTAGTTAGCGCCATCTGGCGGTAGTGTTAGGATGGCGACTACATCGGACAACTTCCCCACCCACCTAGCGAGGTTGTGATGCACCAGGTGACCATTTGGCGAGTGATTATGAATGACTACCTGGTGGTGCATACGGCCAGCCTTCGCCTCTTAATGGTAGCGTGGCTGGAAGCTTCCCGTATTATGTATGTATGTATGTATGTATGTATGTATGTATGTATGTATGTATGTATGTATGTATGCATGCATGCATGCATGCCTGCCTGCATGCCTGCATGCCTGCATGCCTGCATACATACATACATACATACATACATACATATATACATATATACATACATACATACATACATATATACACACACATTTACATATATACATACATACATACAACACACACACACACACACACAGAAGCACACACACACGCACGCACGCACGCACGCACGCGCGCAACACACACACACACACACACACACACATCACACACACACACACACACACACATTATCTTAGCCTACATTGCGTGTCCATCCAGTGTATAACCTTTGTCTGGCAGGTCTTCGTGTATCCAACTCCTGACGTCATAGCTGGTTCCTTCCTTGATGCTGGCGTGAACCTCTCCTGCATAAACTGCGACACGTGTCTTCTGCTTCGACATCCTCCTCCTCGACTTTGAGTTCTTGCCAACGAGAAAAAAGGGCTTCTATTGCCAGGTCTATGAGTATGATATGTATGATGGGCAGCCTGTCAAATTTTGCTAGTAGCTATTATGATGGGATCAGGAATTAATTTACGTTGCTGTATTTCTATAATAAAAGTCAGTCGGCGATTCGTCCGTAAATACTAGACATATGTGTTGTCAATGTTGTACTGCATGGTGTTTCAGAGTTTAATTAAGCTACAAAGCATTGGTGAACAATTTCTGTAACAATGTTCGTAATTTGAAAGTTTCCACCGCGCTGCACATTAAAACAGTGCATAAAGCATCGAGTTTAAAAACAAGCTTTGTTGGAAAGAAATGCACCGAGCCGAGTTAACCGTGCTACACTTTGGTGTAGGACGGTCCTCTGTTCTATACAACTGACTTCCTTCGAACAGAGGTAGAACTGGTGTCGTCGTCACCTTTGTCAACAACACTCATATCATGAACGTTGAAAGTTACATCTACATGGGACAGAGATACAGCACCAGAGACAAAAACCAAGACAAGGAGATTCAATGAAGAATTACGGCTGGATGGTCAGCAAGATAGGCAGATGTGGAAGCAGCATGTTGAGGCCTTCGTCCAACCACAGCACACTATGGCTACACTATGATGATGATGATGATGATGATGATGATGATGACGATGATGATGATGATGAATATATATATATATATATATATATATATATATATATATATATATACCATGATTAAGGATGACCTCAAAATATGTTTAAGAAACAATGTCATTTAACAAAACTCATATGCCATGTACTTGTTAGTAGATTAATGGGTACACCTCATCCTGTAGAAACCTGTGAAATGTGTTCTCATCTGTCATAGTAAGGTTTTTATGATATTATTATGTCATACACCAGTGTTTTGAGATCACCCCTTTTCAGTTGTATATATTGTGACAGAAGACCAGTTTACATAATTTGCATATAATATACTGTACAATAACAATTAACTTCCTTGAATTTGACATCAAACGACATTGTCAGTAACCTATCCAGCATCAACAGTATTCCTAAAAAGCATCTTACAGTTTAACATATGCAATTTGGCATGCGATATACATGTAACATTGTCTTGTATTAAGTCCATTATATAACAAATTAACGTTTATAATTTTTGTAGTTTCCTTAAAATCAGGTAATCTTAGGAAGTACACAATACACACACTTCCACCAGGATTTGAATTTTGCAATGTGAATGTTGTGTCCATGTAGTTCCCAAATTGTGACGGAACTTTCACTGTCATCCGCTGTCAATGCTCCGGGATGCTACAATCCACAGTCAACATTGAGCAGTTTTCTCTGTCCCCGACTCCCTGTGTTTGTCACAACTGAAATTATTTATGAAGGAAAAACTTTAAAACATGTAAACAATTCAGTTTAAAAGTGTGTAGAGGAGGATATCACCTATATATGTGATCATTTTTATTACCGTTGTGTAAACATTATGTATAACATTATTGTAAAGTAAGTTCAAAGTTATTTAACACAATTAGAATAAACAACATAATATGTATTGACCTTAACATTTAAATATTTATTATATAAATTTCATATAACTATCACAGATCAAGTTATTGAATATATTTTTAATATTAATTCTTAATTAAGATGAAAAATAAACATTAATTACACATTACTAAGCACATTTGTTCATATCACAGCTCTTAATAAGAGCTGTGCATTATAAATAATGCACAAACTACTTATCACATAATGTCACACTGGCAATGTTAAATACAATAGCATTAATTTTATAATTATTTCTAAAACAACATACTCTCATAATATTAGCAAATATCAAAGGAAAACTAATTATCGCATGTGCTGTGCGACTGTATGAGAAAATGACAAAATAAATGCACCACAATTGTCTGAATATTAATTATACACATGGATATGTTAAACTGATGCATGGTAAATAAAAGTCTCTAATACATTCATTCTTACATGGATTAAAATGCACCATTATGGAATATAGACAGGGAAAATCCATGCATTTTTCTCCTCTAGACCAGCAGTTGAAATCCGCCCAGCCAAACATGAAGCATTATTTAAAATAGTGATATATATATATATATATATATATATATATATATATATATATATATATATATATATAAAGCCGTTGCTATTGGTCCGAACCCGGACGTACATCAAAGTAGCTATAGCTCCGGCACTTCATCTGCGCATGTGCAGCGGGAACCTACCGGTACAACAGTGCCTCCTACTGGACAGGGACTCTAGCTCCGATAGAGTGCCGGATGCAGAACGAATCTACTATAGCTCCGGCATTGACTATAACGGTCGGGTGAATCTACTATAGTGTTCAACGTACACGTTTTTATATCTATAATTTAAAGCAAATGTTTTTTTAATTATTTGAAGATGTGTGCCTTTGACGCGCTTAGGCGCCCTGCTGCGCACATTGTTGATTGTCCAATGTCTGCGCGTGCCGTCGTGTCAGTTGACCATTGTTGTCACGTTTGTTACTTCATATGCACATACAAACGTCTAATTAAAACAGTAGTAAGTGCATCACCGATAGCGACTTTCCGTAACATGATCGTTACACGTACAATCAACCTGTCGAAATGAAGATGGCTGCCTGCAAGCGCACGTATGCTGCGATGTATATGCGCCCGAATATGCGCTCTCACTTACTGCCCATACAATGCAGCGGAAAAGTGCCGGACGAATAGCTTAGATGTTACGTGAGCGGGTCCGGAGCTATAGCCACTTGGTATTAAGGATATTCTATTAAACACGTCAACTTACATTACTGTCACATTTTGGTGTAGAAATACCCATGGCAGTGGCACCAGTGCCGACATTGTACAGTACTGTAGTGTTTACACTGCATGTGCAAACCAGAGATAACATTAGACGGACTGAATCGGCGTTATCACATCGACTCGAGTGTAGTCTAGACTGTAGTTGCTCTAGGAGTCTAGTCAGATCACAATGTGCTAGAATACTTGGCCTACCAAAGCGCACTCTCCACCCTGCAACACCTAAAGTCAAAGAAACAGCATGTTAATAAGACCCAAAAGTTGAATACGCAACTGTAGCATGGAACCCACACAAACAAAACTACATCGACACCCTAGAAGAAATTCAGAGAAGCGCAGCCAGATTTACCCTAAATGACCACCGCCGCAAAAAAGCACTACAGAACTGATTAACAAACTGGGCTGGGAAACACTTGAAACACGACGAATACAACACCAACTCACCTTCTTTTACAAGATAAAACAGAACCTCATAAATATCAAGTTACCACAACACATCATAACCCCATGCTCCTGTACACGAAACAGCAATCCAAACAAGTACATACAAATCCACGCTCGCATCAATACATATGCATATTCATTCTATCCAAGAGTCATCAGGGCCTGGAACACACTCCCCCCTTAAGTCATAAGCATACCAACACTACACCCATTCCAACAAGCCCTCATTACCATCCACATTGTTGCTCCTACCCACCTCACCAGACTATAGCCCCCAAAAATGACACAGCAAACTGTTTTAATCTGCAAAAATTATTACACTTATCTATACAGTTAATCGCACGTTTTCAGTTCTATTGTTCTTATTGTTCTTCTAACTTCACTTTCATCTTCATGCATCTTTAGCATTGCGCACCACACAAACTCCTATATTAGCCCCAGAAGGGGCTGTATGGAGTATACGAACGAAGAACGAAGAACAAAAACATGGTACGACATAATTATATGTTCATGTTGAGTTTACTGTTAGTGTTATAAAATTAAAAATTCACTCGGCAGTTTCATTATGCACTGTATGACGTTTTCTAGTCGTAATCACGTAAAACTGTGACCTTTATTTGCAACAATAATCATAAAACAGATGTTTCCCAGTACGAACCGCGGCGCCCATAAATAACTAAATGTGGGCGATAAAGGAAGTAAACAACACATTGCCTCGTCAGTTACTAATTAAAAGTTCTGGTTCTTTTTGGTTCTTTTGATAATTTATATTGTAAAGTTTATAAAGAATGAGAGGGTGCTTAAGTGGTGTTTTTGTATAGAACAATTTATTAGTATGCCGCAATTAAATGATTTCGAAAATATCCGCCCTTTAGAGTTTAGTCTAGGACTAGAATCTAGTATCGGTGTCTCTCAAATTCAACTTATGAATATTAAAAACTCAAATAAAAAATATATGATGGCTACAATGGTTCGCTCCTTTGGTTATTAATAAGTTAATGTGTCACCATGTATAAATAGAAAACTACATGATTGTATAATATGCAGCAACTAAAAATGCTGCAAGTAAGGACATTTCACACGTGCAAATTATCATAAGGACATTTCATACGTAAGTAAGCACATTTCACTCGTGCAAATTATCCAGTATCTGTGGCTCTGATAACGCCACTGCATCACGCGCATAATTGTGATTGTGACGTAAACAAACCGAGATGACCTGACCTCATTCTTAAAACACAACGTAGGCATTCACGCGCCCGCTTGAAATCGAACTGAAGCCAGAAGGTCAGTCACTTAGTATATTGAGTAGTCGCTAACAATGGAAACCGCACAGAACACCAAAAACGTCACCACTGTATACCCGTTTATTGCTGTTTTATTAATTGTTATCGGGAAATTAAAAATATGCGTACACTATGATATTGTGGTTGTCGTGACCGTGCAGCCATAACGCTGCTAGCGACCGTAATTCGTAAACGCTGAGATTAATTATTCTGGACGTAGTTTAAGTTGTACATGTTTCGCTCGTTTAGTTACACGGTGGTCAGGAAATGTCAACGTCACGGTCCCGTATAACGACGTACAAACTACAGTCAGAGTTAGTGTTCTGTGTTTTGACGAATGCCTTAGTTTGCTGTTTCCATATCTGCCTGTCTAGCGTTACCCGCTGACGCTGTCGGATGAGGCCATTCCAGTACTCGTTTCTACGTTCCATTGTCTTGTCAGTCTTCCTCTATATCGTTTCCTTATTTTCGTAAAGTTTCTAGATGGTGATTCGCACCCCTGGGTACCTTATAGCTACGCGAGTTCACTTTCGGGCAACGCCGTACGACAGTGCAGCATATATGAGGCTTACTAACGCCACATGTGCAGACAGTGTCGGACGGAAGTGTGACTATGGGTGAAGGTCCTCTTTCACTGTCACGGCGAGGTGGGCCTGCATCAACGCGATGCGCTATTTTCATTGGCTATCGGATCCCCGTGTTGGGTAAGAATAGCGCTTGTTGGATCGCCATCAGACACAATACAGTGTCTGGTGCTAACGTAAGCATGTGCATATTGACATAGCAACGCACCCGATTAGTCACAGCCGTACGGCATTGCCTGAACGTGTATCGGGACCTTTATGTCTCTAGACGACGGAGTTGTGACTTAATCGTGTCAAGCCGAGCACGATTGTCATCTGTTGGTATCTCAAATCAAATAAAATTTAATTTCGCAACACCTACATTACATGATACATATGCAAAGTAAGCATTGCTTCGTGGTGGTCACATGGCACATTATGTGCCGCCTTCCTGTTACCCCAAAACCTAAACTTCGAAATTTAATATATATGTACTTATACATGTAGGACTACGATGATCACGTATTTACATATATTTTGCATGACAACGGACTGGGTATGCTATGTCTCCGTAGACATGTCTCACTTGGGTAATGTGTTTGATAGGTGGACATAACACATGCATATATTACCATCCGACCTAAGGCTAGGAAGTAAAGCATGTTGTGTCCCACCCGTGATACATATAGTGATTTGGAGTG
This sequence comes from Ridgeia piscesae, assembly GCA_025642075.2. Lineage (NCBI taxonomy): Eukaryota > Metazoa > Annelida > Polychaeta > Sabellida > Siboglinidae > Ridgeia > Ridgeia piscesae. The sequence goes on from JAODUO010000798.1 coordinate 65,628, forward strand.
CATATATATATATATATATATATATATATATATATATATATATATATATATATATATATATATATATAATTGATATATGGGTAAATATTATGTTAAGGAATTGGTATGCACCGTTTCTCTTCTTCTTTGTGTAGGTCTTACAGAAATACAGCATGTCGGCTGTCACGACGTGGGTGTTTCTGTTGACCTTCGCGAGTACTGGTTTCGTTCTAAAGGTAATGTCATAATCATTTATTAATCTTTATATTTTCCAAACGTATTTGAAAAGGATGCCGATGTATGTGAGAAAAATGACACCTACGTGACGCAAGAGCAGTGGAACATCCAACTGATACCGTCTTGCTGTGCAACATTGTCACCCCAATACTGTCTTACTGTCAACTATTATGGCACTGATACTGTCTTACTATGCAACAGTGTGACCCAAATACTGTCTTACTGTCAACTATTATGGCACTGATACTGTCTTACTGTCCAACATTGTGACCCCAATACTGTCTTACTGTCAACTATTATGGCACTGATACTGTCTTACTGTCCAAAATTGTAACCCCAATACTCTCTTACTGTCAACTATTGTGCCACTGATACATACTGTTTTACTGTCAACTATTGTGCCACTGATACATACTGTTTTACTGTCAACTATTGTGCCACTGATACTGCCTTACTGTCAACTATTGTGCCACTGATACTGTCTTACTGTCAAACATTATGGCACAGATACTGTCTTACTGTCAAACATTATGGCACAGATACTGTCTTATTGTCAAATATTGTGACACTGATACTGTCTTAAGGTCAAACATTGCGACACTGATACTGTCTTACTGTCCAAAGGTGTGACACTGATACTGTCTTACTGTCCAACATGATGGCACTGATACTGTTTTACTGTCCAACATTGTGACACTGACACTGTCTTACTGTCCAACATTGTGACACTGATACTGCACTACTGTCTAATGTTGTGACACTGATACTGTCTCACTGTCCAACATTGTGACACTGATACTGTCTCACTGTCCAACATTGTGACACTGATACTGTCTCACTGTCCAACCTTGTGACACTGATATTGCTTTTCTGTCTAATGTTGTGACACTGATGCTGTCTTACTCTCCAACCTTGTGTCACGATACTGTCTCACTGTCCAATACTGTGTCACTGATACTGTCTCACTGTCCAAATTGTGACATTAATACTGCCTTACTGTCCAACATTGTGACATTAATACTGCCTTACTGTCCAACATTGTGACACTGATACTGTCTTACTGTCCAACATTGTGATACTGATACTGTCTTACTGTCCAACATCGTGACACTGATACTGTCTTACTGTCCAACATTGTGACACTGATACTGTCTTACTGTCCAACATTGTGACACTGATACTGTCTTACTGTCCAACATTGTGACACTGATACTGTCTTACTGTCCAACATTGTGACACTGATACTGTCTTACTGTCCAACATTGTGACACTGAAACTGTCTTACTGTCCAACATTGTGATACTGATACTGTCTTACTGTCCAACATTGTGACACTGATACTGTCTTACTGTCCAACATCGTGACACTGATACTGTCTTACTGTCCAACATTGTGATACTGATGCTGTCTTACTGTCCAACATTGTGATACTCATGCTGTCTTACTGTCCAACATCGTGACACTGATACTGTCTTACTGTCCAACATCGTGACACTGATGCTGTCTTACTGTCCAACATTGTGACACTGATACTGTCTTACTGTCCAACATTGTGGCACTGATACTGTTTTACTGTCCAACATTGTGACACTGATACTGTCTTACTGTCCAACATTGTGACACTGATACTGTTTTACTGTCCAACATTGTGGCACTGATACTGTCTTACTGTCCAACATTGTGACACTGATACTGTTTTACTGTCCAACATTGTGACACTGATACTGTTTTACTGTCCAACATTGTGACACTGATGCTGTCTTACTGTCCAACATTGTGACACTGATACTGTCTTACTGTCCAACATTGTGATACTGCTACTGTCTTACTGTCCAACATTGTGATACTGATACTGTTTTACTGTCCAACATTGTGACACTGATACTGTTTTACTGTCCAACATTGTGACACTGATGCTGTCTTACTGTCCAACATTGTGACACTGATACTGTTTTACTGTCCAACATTGTGGCACTGATACTGTCTTACTGTCCAACATCGTGATACTGATACTGTCTTACTGTCCAACATTGTGATACTGATGCTGTTTTACTGTCCAACATTGTGATACTGCTACTGTCTTACTGTCCAACATTGTGACACTGATACTGTCTTACTGTCCAACATTGTGATACAGATACTGTTTTACTATCCAACATTGTGACACTGATACTGTCTTACTGTCCAACATTGTGATACTGATACTGTTTTACTGTCCAACATTGTGATACTGATACTGTTTTACTGTCCAACATTGTGACACTGATACTGTTTTACTGTCCAACATTGTGACACTGATACTGTCTTACTGTCCAACATTGTGACACTGATACTGTCTTACTGTCCAACATTGTGATACTGCTACTGTCTTACTGTCCAACATTGTGACACTGATGCTGTCTTACTGTCCAACATTGTGATACTGCTACTGTCTTACTGTCCAACATTGTGGCACTGATACTGTCTTACTGTCCAACATTGTGACACTGATACTGTCTCACTGTCCAACTTGTGACACTGATACTGTCTTACTGTCCAACATTGTGACACTGATACTGTCTTACTGTCCAACATTGTGACACTGATACTGTCTTACTGTCCAACATTGTGACACTGATACTGTCTTACTGTCCAACATTGTGACACTGATACTGTCTCACTGTCCAACATTGTGACACTGATACTGTCTCACTCTCCAATATTGTGACATTAATACTGCCTTTCTGCCCAACATTGTGATACTGGTAGTGCCTTACTGTCCAACATTGTGACACTGATACTGTCTTACTGTCCAACATTGTAATACTGATACTGTCTCACTGTCCAACATTGTAGCACTGATACTGTTTTACTGTCCAACATTGTGATACTGATACTGCCTTACTGTCCAACATTGTGATACTGATACTGTCTTACTGTCCAACATTGTGACACTGATACTGTCTTACTGTCCAACATTGTGACACTGATACTGTCTTACTGTCCAACATTGTGACACTGATACTGTCTTACTGTCCAACATTGTAATACTGATACTGTCTCACTGTCCAACATTGTAGCACTGATACTGTTTTACTGTCCAACATTGTGATACTGATACTGCCTTACTGTCCAACATTGTGATACTGATACTGTCTTACTGTCCAACATTGTGATACTGATACTGCCTTACTGTCCAACATTGTGATACTGATACTGCCTTACTGTCCAACATTGTGATACTGATAATATCTCAATATCCAACTTTGTGAAACTGATACTGTCTTACTGTCCAACATTGTGGCACTGATACTATCCCAATGTCCAACACGTTGATATAGAAACTGTCTTACTGCAATATTGTGACACTGATGTTGTCTTATTGTCCAAAATTGTGACACTAACACTATCTTACTTCCGACGTTGTGACACTGATACTGTCTTACTGCACAGCATTGTAATACTCATACTTCTTACTATCAAGCATTGTCATATTGATACTTTCTTTCTGTCTATTATGGTGACATTTATATTGTCTTATTTTCCAATATTGCGACACTGATACCCTCTTACTATGCAACATTGTCACACTGTCTTAGTGTCCAACGGTGTTACGCTGATAGTGTCTTACTGCCCAAAACTGATAGGCATTTGATTTGTGTCTTTCGTCGCCGATCGTGTACTGCTGTGTCCACCAAGCGCCTTCACTCTATTCTGTCTTTCACCGTCACCATCTATACATCTGTCCCTCCGAAGATGTGGCTGTTAATCCACGCAACATTTTCTTAATGTACGCAGTCTTCTGATACTGTTTTACTATACAACATCGTGACACTGCTACCGACATGTGGACACTGATACTTCTGACTGCCCAACATTGTGACACTGCTACTGTCTTACTGTCCGACATTGTGACACTGATACTGTCTTACTGTCCAACATTGTGACACTGATACTGTCTTACTGTCCAACATTGTGATACTGATACTGTCTTACTGTCCAACATTTGTGATACTGATTAAAATTTTTTTGACTGTCCAACATTGTGACACTGATACTGTCTTACTGTCCAACATTGTGATACTGATACTGTCTTACTGTCCAACATTGTGATACTGATACTGTCTTACTGTCCAACATTGTGATACTGATACTGTCTTACTGTCCAACATTGTGATACTGATACTGTCTTACTGTCCAACATTGTGGCACTGATACTGTCTTACTGTCCAACATTGTGATACTGATACTGTCTTACTGTCCAACATTGTGGCACTGATACTGTCTTACTGTCCAACATTGTGATACTGATGCTGTCTTACTGTCCAACATTGTGATACTGATACTGTCTTACTGTCCAACATTGTGACACTGATACTGTCTTACTGTCCAACATTGTGATACTGATACTGTCTTACTGTCCAACATTGTGATACTGATACTGTCTTACTGTCCAACATTGTGATACTGATACTGTCTTACTGTCCAACATTGTGATACTGCTACTGTCTTACTGTCCAACATTGTGACACTGATACTGTCTTACTGTCCAACATTGTGATACTGATACTGTCTTACTGTCCAACATTGTGACACTGATACTGTCTTACTGTCCAACATTGTGATACTGCTACTGTCTTACTGTCCAACATTGTGACACTGATACTGTCTTACTGTCCAACATTGTGACACTGATACTGTCTTACTGTCCAACATTGTGATACTGATACTGTCTTACTGTCCAACATTGTGACACTGATACTGTCTTACTGTCCAACATTGTGATACTGCTACTGTCTTACTGTCCAACATTGTGGCACTGATACTGTTTTACTGTCCAACATTGTGATACTGATACTGTCTTACTGTCCAACATTGTGACACTGATACTGTCTTACTGTCCAACATTGTGATACCGATGCTGTCTTACTGTCCAACATTGTGATACTGCTACTGTCTTACTGTCCAACATTGTGACACTGATACTGTCTTACTGTCCAACATTGTGGCACTGATACTGTTTTACTGTCCAACATTGTGGCACTGATACTGTTTTACTGTCCAACATTGTGGCACTGATACTGTCTTACTGTCCAACATTGTGGCACTGATACTGTCTTACTGTCCAACATTGTGGCACTGATACTGTCTTACTGTCCAACATTGTGGCACTGATACTGTCTTACTGTCCAACATTGTGGCACTGATACTGTTTTACTGTCCAACATTGTGACACTGATACTGTCTTACTGTCCAACATTGTGACACTGATACTGTCTTACTGTCCAACATTGTGGCACTGATACTGTCTTACTGTCCAACATTGTGATACTGATACTGTCTTACTGTCCAACATTGTGATACTGATGCTGTCTTACTGTCCAACATTGTGATACTGATACTGTTTTACTGTCCAAGATTGTGATATTGATACTGTCTTACTGTCCAACATTGTGATACTGATACTGTCTTACTGTCCAACATTGTGATACTGATACTGTCTTACTGTCCAACATTGTGATACTGATGCTGTCTTACTGTCCAACATTGTGACACTGATACTGTCTTACTGTCCAACATTGTGGCACTGATACTGTTTTACTGTCCAACATTGTGACACTGATACTGTCTCACTGTCCAACATTGTGACACTGATACTGTCTCACTGTCCAACATTGTGACACTGATACTGTCTCACTCTCCAATATTGTGACATTAATACTGCCTTACTGCCCAACATTGTGATACTGGTAGTGCCTTACTGTCCAACATTGTGACACTGATACTGTCTTACTGTCCAACATTGTAATACTGATACTGTCTCACTGTCCAACATTGTAGCACTGATACTGTTTTACTGTCCAACATTGTGATACTGATACTGTCTTACTGTCCAACATTGTGACACTGATACTGTCTTACTGTCCAACATTGTAATACTGATACTGTCTCACTGTCCAACATTGTAGCACTGATACTGTCTTACTGTCCAACATTGTGATACTGATACTGCCTTACTGTCCAACATTGTGACACTGATACTGTCTTACTGTCCAACATTGTGATACTGATACTGTCTTACTGTCCAACATTGTGACACTGATACTGTCTTACTGTCCAACATTGTGACACTGATACTGTCTTACTGTCCAACATTGTAATACTGATACTGTCTCACTGTCCAACATTGTAGCACTGATACTGTTTTACTGTCCAACATTGTGATACTGATACTGCCTTACTGTCCAACATTGTGATACTGATACTGTCTTACTGTCCAACATTGTGATACTGATACTGCCTTACTGTCCAACATTGTGATACTGATACTGCCTTACTGTCCAACATTGTGATACTGATACTGTCTTACTGTCCAACATTGTGATACTGATACTGTCTTACTGTCCAACATTGTGATACTGATACTGCCTTACTGTCCAACATTGTGATACTGATACTGCCTTACTGTCCAACATTGTGATACTGATAATATCTCAATATCCAACTTTGTGAAACTGATACTGTCTTACTGTCCAACATTGTGGCACTGATACTATCCCAATGTCCAACACGTTGGTATAGAAACTGTCTTACTGCAATATTGTGACACTGATGTTGTCTTATTGTCCAAAATTGTGACACTAACACTATCTTACTTCCGACGTTGTGACACTGATACTGTCTTACTGCACAGCATTGTAACACTCATACTTCTTACTATCAAGCATTGTCATATTGATACTTTCTTTCTGTCTATTATGGTGACATTCATATTGTCTTATTTTCCAATATTGCGACACTGATACCCTCTTACTATGCAACATTGTCACACTGTCTTAGTGTCCAACGGTGTTACGCTGATAGTGTCTTACTGCCCAAAACTGATAGGCATTTGATTTGTGTCTTTCGTCGCCGATCGTGTACTGCTGTGTCCACCAAGCGCCTTCACTCTATTCTGTCTTTCACCGTCACCATCTATACATCTGTCCCTCCGAAGATGTGGCTGTTAATCCACGCAACGTTTTCTTAATGTACGCAGTCTTCTGATACTGTTTTACTATACAACATCGTGACACTGCTACCGACATGTGGACACTGATACTTCTGACTGCCCAACATTGTGACACTGCTACTGTCTTACTGTCCGACATGTGGACACCGATACTTCTGACTGCCCAACATTGTGACACTGCTACTGTCTTACTGTCCGACATGTGGACACTGATACTTCTGACTGCCCAACATTGTGACACTGCTACTGTCTTACTGTCCGACATGTGGACACTGATACTTCTGACTGCCCAACATCGTGACACTGCTACTGTCTTACTGTCCGACATGTGGACACTGATACTTCTGACTGCCCAACATTGTGACACTGCTACTTTCTTTCCACCATTGTGACCCTGTTAGGAATCATTATCACCGGTAAGCCTAACAAGTATGCAAAGTGCCAAACTAAAGTAGCCACATTCTTCTACAACATTTACAATGTACTGATATATTGACACGTCAGTAAATCAGTCAAAGAAAACGGCCATGCATGACGTAAGCTCCTGTGCGTAGGTGCCACGTACCGCGCGGCCGTGTTCGACCTGACGCCCACGTTTCTTAAGAACCGCACGGAGGTTTTGTCGCGCAAAGAAGCTGTCAAATTCCTCACTGACAGCGCGCTGAACCTGTATGAAAAACAATGCAAGAATGCTCAACGACGGGTACGAATCAATGGCTGTGATGAATGTGTGTTTGGAAATAAATATGAAATTACATATAATAATTGACGAATAATTTTATAATAATACTTACCGCCATCACCATTATTATTGTTATAATTACTGTTATATTTTGCATGGGAATTTTCTGATGTAATTGAGATGAGAACAGATGCTATGTTGCTACTAACTCCGGCGTTCTGATGCTACCAACAAAATTACTTGTCTTTATGGTGAGGGCAGAAGCCAAGCAAACAAGTCCCTAGTCCAGCTATAAGTGACGGAAGGTGACACAACACACGAGTAGACACACTGGGTAGTTTATCGATGTAAGCAGCATAGAAGGGTGAACTGGTGGGACGCTTGGGTCTTTTGGGTCGGTGGAAGGGTATGTGGTGAACTACACACTAGTTCACTGAAGATACCGGAAGTACCAGCAAAGTTCATTTCCGAAATCGGAGATCGTTTTCTTGTGTTAAGTCATTGTCATATAAACTGTGATAGTGGTCAGTATTAACAATCTGACTAAAGCCGAATAAATAAACACAATTATATAAATAATATTGACATGTATATAGAGATAGATAAACAGGTAGATAAATAAATTAATACATAAAAGTACACAAATAATGGAAATATATAAATAAATAAATATACGTAGATAGATACATGGATATGTGGATAAATAGGTAGGTAAATAAAATGTCATAAATAATATTGACAAGTATACTGAGAATGACAGGTAGATAAGAAGGCAACAGAATTACGTGTTATTAATCACTAGTAGTCATACTACATACGGATAACATAAACGGATCGAGCCCAAACTAGAAACTCCGTGTACGCAGGCTTATTTGGGACACGAAAGGAGTAATACTGTAGTAACAGATACAGGCTGGCGCGGCACAGACTAGGAAGGTCAAGGTCATACCGCGTCCCTGGATGGTGAGCTATAAACTAGGTCAAATGTTAAATGGCGCCCCTGGTGGAAATGTCATGAACTACCACTGCAAAAATTCGTGTCTTGTTTTAGACTAGGTCAAAAAGGTTCGCCGAGCACCCACTGGCGGAGAGGTCATCAACTACCAAAATAGGTCCATGTCAAATGCCAACGTCCAATTCATGATCACGTTCGGCACGTAGGCCACTTACGTGGGCAATGTTATATTTTTTTTCTTTCGGTGAATATGGGATAAATGTGTCAATATCAAGATCGGTACCTATGTTTGACACTAACGACTAACACATCTTGTATAGTATATTATATATCTCCACTGGCCCGTAACCAAACATCGCTATGCAATATTATATCAGTGGACCAAGGTACTCGATCACCTCTAGATGTTTTCCCAGAAAACTTGATACAATCATAAATTCGTGTGTCTTATTTTCAAGCTATGTTAAACAGGTCCTCTATTGTCCGATGTACACTACACAACTCAAGTTGTTGTTGAGTATTTGAACCGCGCACAGTACACAACAAAAGTTGTCGCTGCTGAAATCCTGGTATAGTATAGTTTAGCGCATGCACGCCTCTGATGGTGAATTCTGAAAACTGAATTAAAATGGGTCCACATTCGAATAACAGAAAGCGCGCTCTAAATGCCGCGGGGACACTCATATTACGTCGGCATCAACGACGCCGACGTGAAGCTACGTTGAAAAGACTGAGCAGCTGGGCAAAGCCACACATTCGCACAAAAGGCGAATGTAACGCAATTTCCAAACGTCTTCGTGTGGGAGAAAGCAAGACCGTGGAAGAGGTCTCTAACAGTTAACACTGCTAACTTATGTATTCCGTATCATTGTATCCGCGTGTCCCAGCAGTAGCGCTGTCGCGCTTACATTTTTCCGATCGTTATAAACTTTCCGATTGACGTTTCTGCGCACGCGCGATAAATGTAAACTCATTAATATGCAGCGAAACGACAAAGCATGTTTGGTCTGTTCGTCAACTCTCCTGTGATGATTACTGTGAAGAGTTGCTTACAATGTCATTCAGTACAATAACATCTTACGTTTGTTTAAATCACTGTCACGGATGCAATCACGTGATTTACGCTTGCTATCAAAACATGCCTCAAAACTTGTTTGCCTCGTGTTAATTTGCGACAAATAACTTTGCAGAGAGGTTATATACATCCCAACGAACAACCCGTAGTATTTATACCACAAATGCATTGTCCTTTCGCTGCACATTAATGATTTTACATTTATCGCGCATGTGCAGAAACGTCAATCGGAACGTTTATAACGACCGGAAAAATGTCAACGCCGCAACAACGCGCATGAATCAACAACATGCTAACGTGAGGCAGGCTATTTATGCCTCGTCAACCACTCCACAAGTATAACCTGATTGGTTGATTCTTCACAACGAATCTTCATAATCAGCCCTCCGCTTAGGACATTTACGACCTCAAAACACTACTATGCGTTTCTGCTGTACACATTACGTGGCTTAGCCTTAGATTAGACATACATAACCGCCTTCCCCACACGGGCTACGCCGCGTAATATAGTTATAGTACAGTATAGTGTAATCCTGTGGCATTCCGTTGATCTCATTGTTATACATTTTTAGATATATACCTGTGTTATTTGTTTCGTTGGCTTCTATTGCGTTGCTTTCGTAAATATTTAAATATACAATATATGTGTATTATTGACAAATGCACCATGACACCTTTCTGCAAAATCAGTCTTTTTCAGCATGTTTCCTTGCTTAAACAAATTTGTCGTATGCATTTATACCGAAAACGCATTTTTAACTCGAGTCACCATTTTAATAAAACAGACGACAGGATTTACAAACGGCGTGACAAATCTTGTTGCTAGGCAACAGTCGCCTACGGATAGGTCAACTATATGTAACGCAACGCCATAGGTTTAAGCTATGTAAATTAGAACGGTCGCAATATGATTAATCGATTAATTGAATTTGTACATTTTTTATTACATGATGATAACAACATATTTGTTGTCGTTGTTTTCAGCGTGCCAGCATAATCGTTTTCCCAGAATACGGACTGGCTCCTGGAGTTCTGGTCAAAAGGGATGTCATGCGCCCATTCCTGGAAGAGATTCCCGATCCGAAGTGGAAAGAATTGAACCCGTGCTTGGACAAGAAGATTCCCGACACGGAGTTTCAGCGCCGGCTGAGCTGCATGGCGCGTAAGTACAAGTTGTATCTCGTCGCCAACATGGGCAGTGTGGAGCCGTGCAGCAATGCGACAGACACAGACTGTCCCAAAGACGGCCGCTACCAATACAACACCAATGTCGCCTACGACCCGCGTGGCCGCCACGTCGCCAAATACCGCAAATACCACACGTTCTATTTGGAACGCGTCACGTACGACACGCCTACGACGATTGACTACGCTTCCTTCAAGACACCGTTCGGCATCGTTGGCACATTCACCTGTTTCGATATTCTCTTTAAGGAGCCTTCGATTTCGCTCATAGAGAAATGGAGAATTGACACCATTGCGTTCCCGACCGCGTGGGTCAATGTGCCTCCGTACTTCTCAGCGGTGTCATTCCACGCATCCTTCGCCACCGGGACAGGCATCAACTTACTGGCATCAAACTTGCACATTAGCAAGTTGAATGTCACGGGCACGGGCATCTATATGCCGACTGGTCCCAGAATATTCCGCAATCCAAAGATGGATATGGGTAGCAAGCTGCTAGTCAAGTCCGTGTACGAGAAACATACCAAAGTTTGGTACAAAAAGATGAGATTTCCGCCGAAAATGAACACCAAAGTGGACTTTTCCACTGCGATATTTAACGACACCTTCAACTTCGTGGAACTGCCCGCAACGAACGGCTATGCAAACGTATGCCACGGCAATCTCTGTTGCAGGGCCAAGTACAGGTACAAAACGAAGGCGACAGACGAATATTACGCGTTGGGCGCCTTTGATGGCTTGCACACACACGAAGGTACCTACTACCTCCAGATGTGTCTGTTGCTGAAGTGTGGAAGCATGTCCAGGTCGTCTTGTGGCGCGTATGTGACAGAGGCAACCACCACGTTCAACTATCTGTCGATGTTCGGTAACTTCAGCACTCCGTACGTGTTCCCGTCCCTGGTCACCAGTGGTGTCACTCCATCGCCCCGCGGGTTCATGTACAACGGCTGGCACATGAAGTCAGTCGCACCAACGAAAGGCCTTCTCTCCGCCGTCTTACTGGCTCGTAATTACGACCTGGACATGAAGAGAAAGAAGGCGGCACTACGCAAGGAAATGCTTTTATCGGCGGTGGAGCGAGCGCTTGAAGAAGCGGACGCCTTCCTGAGTAGCTACCCGAGGTTGAACTAAACCCCATCTCCTCACGCTTCCTCGGTCAGAATGAAGTACCTACGAAGGCGACGACCGTCTCACCTGCCATTAAGTTGATATACTAACTGATTTGCAGAGGGCTACAAGGCAAGGTAAACATTACGTTGTGCTGAGAACTTGTAGTGATCGCCGAATCGACTGTGCTGTTCGATGTTCGATCATTCTGGAAATACGCCAGTGTTTTTATTGCTACGACCTTGTCGTGGAAGACGATAAGCCGCTTGCAATGCCAACAGTGTTTTCGTTTGTGAATGACTCGTGCTATCACCTTTGTGCAAGCTGACGTTCACATCCATTCCTTTTGGTGGTCTCGCTTCACCAGTTACACCAAATGGAGTCTGTGCATATGCATGCATGAGATCTCACCGAATGTGGAAAAACAAACAAAATGACATAATCAGATCGATCGTACGTCTAAATCTACCATTTAACTATCCTAAAGAGTCGCCATAATACACGAATCAAAATGAGACAACATTGAAAAGCAAGACCTTGATTTATGGGAACGTCTTAGTATTTTTGCATTTCAACATTCACGCGCAGTAACATCGCGTGTACATGTGCAACATGTACACGTGACTTCAGACTACATTATATTTTATGTGTCGGTGGTAAAGATGCTTAAAGTTGCTGCTCTTGAATCTACGTAGCCTAATATGTGTCTTGTGTGACGCGGACTCCGATTACACCAGTCAGGATAGCCTGGTAGAAAAATATAAAAAAGTAAATTATTGAAATAATATGTGTGATTTGCAATATATGTATGTCGAATGTTGTGGATGACCGAATCACGTGATGCGTAACAAATATACCTGCCGATGATACCGCGAAAACATATAGGACCACTCAAATATTTATGGCCACTTTTAAACTTAAGCGAAACTGAGAGTAGCCATGTCAGTGTGACGTCACCAGGTTTGTCAACCAATCGACAGAAAGAATTTTGACTATACACAGACACACATACAAACACACACACACACACACACACACACACACACACACACACACACACACACACACACACACACACACACACACACACACACACACACACACACACACACACACACACACACACACACACACACACACACACACACACACACACACACACACACACACACACACACACACACACACACACACACACACACACAAAACACACACACACACACACACACACACACACACACATAATATATTCACATTCGTTTCTGTCGGTTGTTGAATAATATGTGACGTATATATATATATATATATATATATATATATATATATATAGCCAACATTCTTTCTTCGGTTGGTTGACAAACGTGATTGTGACGTCACGCTGACATCAATAATGTTCAGTTAATTTCATATATATATATATATATATATATATATAATATATATATATATATATATATATACGCACAGCACTCTGTGTCTGTCGTGGACTTTGTGAGAGTTAAGAACAAGCTCATTGTAGGAATTGGTTAGCAATGAAGGTGTGAGATAATTAGTTAATTAACTGAGTAAATGTGACTGCCTTTAAGAATGTAGATGTGCACTACGTATCGATACCAAATGTTATTGTATACGCGTGCAGCTACGCGTGTACACTGAAATTATAATAATCAGTGTTGAGCATATTGGCAGCCATTTTGAATTTATGCAAATTGTATAAAGTACAAAATATAAAGTAGAGTTTTGCAGCCATAAACGTCTCCTGTAACCTTCCGAAATACAGATATTGTTATGGTGTTAGTAGATGATAAAATTGGAATTATGAAATAGTTTATATCCGGACAGCCCCACATCAAAAGTTGTATATGTCCATAACTTATCTGTGTGCAAAATAGTTGTTTTGGAACCTTTGTGAAAATGGCTCTGATAAAGAATAACGATATGTATATATTTGCTCACTTGTCGGCCATTTTGAATTTATGCAAATCATACGATCATCTCATTGAAACATGTGGGTCCGTAAATAAATGAGCTCTTGAAAACATTTTAAAATATCATTACAATCTCGAGATATTGGACAATATGGTTATATAATTACTGATCTTTGTCATTGACCTGTCCTTGACCGTGGCCTTTAAAATCGGGCAGCTCCCTCTAAAAGGTGTGATATGGTCGTAAGGACAACTGTGTCAAATTTGATGCTTTGGCCCAGCGTGTCACGATCATACCCTAAGCGACTCCACTATCATCTGTCAGGTCGGCACAAGCAGACCGACACACTCGTTGCATTTCAATGAAGCAGTGTCTTCAGCGGGAACATTCTCTTGTACTCGTGAATCTTCACGGACTTGTCGGAAGATCATAATGGATGGATTCATGGATGCACTTTAAGGTTTACGTTTCACGTGGTGCCAGCGCGGTCCCCGACTTCAGAAGACAGAAGACGTAGCTCTAGCAGCCATCACGTCGTTTGATGCGGATTTAAGAGCACCGACGTCAACGAAGCAAAACGCACATAGTCGGGGCGCATGGGTCCTAATATTTGGGGTAGTGGACACCTCGTACTATTTTGGGTTGTCATGTATTTTATTAAACTTAAACCCTTCCCGAATAATATTCCAGAGGGCAACACTCTCAAATCACTGTACCTCACTCCAATAATTGCACTTACATTCCGGCCTATGTGGTCTATTAATGGCAGCGTTGCTTTTATATCTCTTCCCATATGTTCACAGTAGCTATAGAGCAACAAACATAAACGTAGTATCAACATATCACGAATGACGATGACTAATATTAATGGCAATATTGTATGGATACATTTAATTTTTAGGAAGCCAGGTACAAAACATTGGACAATATAACGAAAAATCCATTTTCTTTCGCAATTGTCATCACACAAAAGGAGTCATAGTTACTTTAAAACGTAATCAATATATATATATATATATATATATATATATATATATATATATATATATATATATATATATCAAGATGAAAAGAATGTCATATAACTAATGTGACGTAAATCGGATTGGTTTTCAGTGATTGTATAATTTTCACACGTTCCCACACAGATTAATGATGCATTACCCACTACTTATTATTGATACTATGTGTATTAATACAATGTATGATAAAATGCATTATTCGAAATAAAAACACACCAAGGAGTTACTTAATCATATCTCATCAGTTATCCACTCTCGTCAAAGCCATTGCTTTCAACATCAGTTCGAACAGGTATTAATCACCCACATTTGATATAATTATTTCCCTTCGCGTTTGCAAGCAACACAACATGGCACTTCGAATTAACGCAAGAACAGTTACGAGTACATTTTTGCTGGCAACACGCAAATCGTGTGTAAGTTCTGGTAATGGCAACACCATTACGGTTATTCGCTGTAAATGTGTGACACCCATCTTCCTACCGATAATAGTAGCAGTGGGTAACGTTGGAACAGCGGCATGGACATGCAGACCAGTTTCTATAAGGATGATTTCAGCACAACTGTTCCGCATAGTTATTCTAACTGTGCCCATAACATGAAACTGCCCAATCATGAAAATGAGATTCCGGTGTCATCCTAGCTTGTTCCCGTAGCCCATACGTAATATCATGCAAAGCCTGGTCAGCCATAACTACTGTATATTTCACCCCAAACTTACTTGCCAGGTTTGCTGCATATGTTACGCCTTTGTGTACGACGCTACGACCTGTGTTACCAGACTGAATCGTTGTGCCATATCCAGTGCATGTGGCTGGCACTGTTGACGTCAGCCTTGTGAAGAGAGCATTCCAGCCTGGGTAATGGTTGCTTTCGAGCTATACGATCTTTATGGGTTGCGAACGGCACAACTGACATGCCACGATCATCCACTGGAAGTATGGATCACGCTGAAGTTGCAAATCTGCAGTCGTCATCTGTTCAAGTGATCTGGCTTTACGCCTTTCGTACAAAGAAATTTAGTGTGGCTCAAATGGAGTCTGGAGAAGGTATGACCCCACATAGCGCTCGACAACAAATAATTCAAGACGTTATGATGATAACAGAGCGGAAATCTTCATCCTGGCCGTCAAAAAGTCACAAAATTTGTATCTTTGACAATCAAAATATTTTAGGCAGACGACAAATTACCTAGGCGCTGTCAACAATATGTATAAAATGCTGTTGCCTACCATATCATTTATTTGTGTTAGCTTCATATTGGTTGCTGGTAACACGGCAGACACGAAAATATGTCACATAGTTAAAATTACTAATCCGCTATAAAACATGTCATTCAAACGTTATGCCATACTTCATGTATCTGAAAGCAAGAATACAACATATACTATATATATATTTATATTAAACGCAAAGTATATGTTTTCAAGTTATTCCAGAAATGCTGTCAAAATCTAACGTCAAACCAAAATGAGGTGGTGAAGTATACACTGTATGTTGATTCAAGAACAAGTGATGTTCAGATATATTTTACAATGATGTGGTATAAATCAACCGAGGTATGAATGGGGATAACTTTGATATGTTAAGAATATGTAGTAAGTTAACTGCAATACATTTTATATGATGTCGACGACAAAACGGAAGCGGATTATTGTTTATTTCTGGCTGCATTAAAAATACATTTAAATAAGATATTTGTTGTCTTTATTCTTCTCTCCATTCCGGGTATTTTCGTACAGAAATTTACTTAGTAGCCCTAAATAAACTATGACAATTTCATAATTAACAACTGTGAAAAACGATGATCCAGACTTCTTCAGGCCTGGATGTAAATGCAATTTTCAAGTGCCGTGTTGTGTTGCTTGCACATGCGAAGGGAAAGATATCAGAATGTAATGTGGACCAGTAATACCTGTTCGGACTCTTGTTGAAAAGAGTGACTTAGATGACTGATGACAATGTTTATATAAAATTATACAATCAGTGAAATCAACTCCGATTTGCGTCACGTCACAATTGAGCAACACTTACGGGGTGGGGTACATGTTTGGTTCGGGAATATGCACAATTTATCACTATTTTACTATTGTTTTGCACTTTTCGGTAGCTAAATGAAAGGTCATCATTTTGATATATTACATAACTATATTGATTATATATTAAGGTAACTACGACCCATTTTGTGTGACGTCAATTATGAAACCGAACTGATTTTTCGATATATTGTCCAATGTTTTGTACCAGACTTCCTAAAAAATAAACGTATCAATGTGATTTTGCAACTAATATTAGTGCTAGTCATTCCTGATATGATGATACTACATTTAGGTTTGTTACTATATATAGTTACTAAGAAAATGTGGAGAGAGAAATAAAAGCAATCCTGCCATTAAGAGATCACATAAGCCGGAATATTACGTATAACAACACCAGATTCTGCAACTAAGTGGCTAATGATTATATCTACTGCAGGGATGAAACGAAATCGCAATATATGTAATGGTTTCTGAACTACACGCGTTCAACATTATTAATTTTGTTAAACAAATACACAATTGTGACTGTTATATCGGCCATACTGCACATCTAATTAGCAATCTTATTGTGAAATGTTAACTTAACTATAGATAAAAATTTACACATAATTAATATAATTGTATTTGCTTTTAATTTGGACGCATTGAATATAAATATAATTCAATTTTTCATATAATTCAATTGTAAATATAATATTTAATAACATTTTAGACCTCTTATAATATTTATTTATTTGTTTACTAACTTAAAATTATATTTTTAGAAGATAATTTATAACTTGAAAGGACATTTTATGTATATGTATTTATTTTCTGATTACCTAGCTTAACACAATTATTTTTTATTAGATAATATATTATTTTAAAAGATATTTGAGTTATGTTATTTATTTATTAGATCAATTTGTTTTATAATTTTAAAGAACATATTATGTACACTGTATATATATATTTATTTGCCATATTTCCTTGTATTGTATATATATATATATATATATATATATATATGTAGACACTATGTGAGTCAACGCCAGGCTACATTCCAATTTAACATGTAATTAAAGCTTAATTAAATTATTACGATGATGTATACGAAACATGAAGAAAATCTTAACTATGTTGATATGTAGCTAAATACTAATTATATCGATTTATGTAGATTTTATATGTGAAACAATCTCGTTTCATCGTTTTCTCAGTGGTCCATTTGTGCTGTGAGTGTCTAGAAAAATACATATTGGGTTTTGCTGCACCAGATTCTGAAGCGCATCGCCTAATGACTACATCTAATTGCATGCATCAAAAGAAATCGTAATATATTAAAAAGTTTTCGAACTATAGGCATTCAACTACGTGAATGGGTGCTAAGAATCGCTGTGTCAAAAAGAGCCGCCGAAAGAGAGTAAATAGACTGAACATAGCGACGAACAACGTCAGAACTCTACTAAAAGATGAACGTGTACAAGAACCTGAAGAACTTATGGAAGCTAGATTGTTATGGGATGTAATTAGGATCGGAGAAGCGAGAAAACGAGAGGAATGTTTCACTACCTTACAACGCGGCCACCTTCTATACCATTCTAAGGCAAACAACAGCCAAAGAGAAGTAGACTTTCTGATAAACAGGAAATGGAAAGACCACAAAGTGAGGGTAAACAGCATCTGTCCCAGAGTAGCAGAACTTGTCCTGTGCATAACAAAGCGCTACAAACTGAAAATAATGCAAGTTTATTCACTAGCAACATCGTACTCAGAAAAAGGCATACATAGCTTTTACAACGCCGTGGATGAGGCAAGGAAAGCCAAACCACTACACGATAGTGATGGGAGACTTCAATACGCACATCAGGTAAAGAACACACCCTATGGAAACGGCAACGGGCAAATTTGAGCTCGAAATTAAAAACAAATGAATGGGAAACATCAAGAAAGTACAAAATTATGAATACTATGTTTTAGAAGAAAGCAGGGATGAGATGGACGTGGAAAAGCCCAAACGGTGTAACGAAGACCGAAACTGACCACATCCTAATACGCAGGCCATACATCGTCACAGATGTAACAGTCATCAACCAAGTCAACTTAAGCGAAAGCATCACAGACATGATCCAACAAAGTGCGAACAGAGTAGCTATGGCAATCAACAAACCATTAAAATCGAGGTATTCGTGATCAACCAGAGCTCTGATGATGAAACGATAAGAAATGATGAAAACTGCCGATGATAAACAACTAGTAGAGTACGCCGAAATATGCAAGACCATAAAAAAGAAAGCAAGAGAGGACATCAGGAAATTCAACCAAGAGATCATATAAGAAACGATTATGGCATCAAAGGGTCTGTGGAAAGTCCGAAGAACGCAGAAACTAGGCCAAGACTAACTGAATACACTCATAGAAAAGCATGGTAAGGAAATCCATGATCAAAATAAGATCATAGAACAAATTGAAGAATTCTAAACGAAGCTATTCGACAATGAACGGAGTACTATAATCCAAACAGACCGAAGGAGATACATAAATAACACCATGGGAGGTTGAAGCAGCATTACGAAATACAAGAATGGGACAGCAACAGGCAGCGACCATGTAAACATCGAGACACTGGGTCACGCGCATAATTATGAATGTGACGCAAGCACATCGGGACGAACTGACGTAATTTTTTTCAAAACGCTAAAGTAAGCGTTCACTCACGAAAAAAAAGGTTAGTGTCAGAGTTTCTTCCACACAGAACGCCGAAAACGTCAACGTTGTATATATGTTTGTTGGTTATTAACTGTTACCGGTAAATCTAAACATATGTTAGAATAACTTTCGAATATTGTCTTGACCAGTGAACCGTTGATATTCATTATCTGGATGTATTTTGAGATGTATTCCCACATCATATTTGTTTTCATGAACTAATGCTTCGGTCAATTTTACTTCATACGAGATTCCACAAGACCGTTTCATTACAATGATTATTAACTCGTATCGACAGCGTCTGTCAGTTTTATATTTCATTAGTTACGATTGGCCAATATGGCAGTTAGAGAGGGTCGTGCCATTTTCATGAGCATATATCGCGCGCGCTCTTATAAACTGAAATATTGTTAATTCAGGTTTTCAAATGAGATAACTTTCCCAGATTTATATCATGCTAAGCTAAACAGAAAAATGTAAAAGGAATACTTTGAACTTCTATAGAAATGTCGCACATGCGACAAATCTACCGACATGAGCTAAGGTTACAATTCTGCTTAATTTGCCAGGATTTCATTATTATTATTTATTCCGATGTCAAGTGTTTGGATTTAGGGGAATTGTGATGGGCCTTTGGTTGCATGAAATAGGGAGTTGTTCTTTGGGGAAAACTGATTTGAAATGGTCGATACGGTGTGCCGGGATTTCATTTGGTTCTGGTGCCTTGTTTGGTTTTAGGGTTTCACGATTTGTCATTTCTTTCTTGTCTTCTTTCGTTAGATTTTTGAAGTGTTCCCAGTGTTTGTTTTTCTTTTTTTCTTAGCCGTAGCATGCGTTTTGTCCCGTTGTCTTTGGAGTCTAATTATGTTTGTTTTTGTGATCCAGGGTAGAAGTGGTTTAGCTTTTGTCATGCGGCTAGGGGTTGACTGTTCTGCCCGTTTAGTGTAGGTCTGGTTAAGGAAGTTCCAGTTTGAATCGATATGCAGGTCATCAGGATATCGGTCAAAGTACCTTTGAGCAGGCAGAATACAGTTGGATTTGAGGGCTTCCCAGATTGCAGACTTTACAATTTCTATGGGTTTTGTTTCATGAAGTTCATGATAATGTGAAAGAGCACATCTTCATGATCGTTCAATGACGCTCATGCCTTTCGCCGTGTTTACACTGCAGATAAGGGCGGGGTTTGATGTATGAGTACAAGGTCAATCATACTTCCAGAGTCTGGTCGAGTCGTTGTTTACCACGTTTGTTAAACCGTATTCACTTTCTATTTCCAGTAGTTTATTGTTTATGTTTGGCTTTCCCAGTTGATATCTGGTAGGTTTAGGATCCCCGGCGATTATAATTGATGGTGGAAGTTTGCAGCCACGGTAGAGAATGGCCAGGGATTCGTGTAGGGCTTATATAATTTGTAAGCGATTTGCTGGTAAGCAGCGTCCTCCTCATCGTTTTGCAGATTGTAGTTGACGATACAGAATTACGACATGTTGCCTGTCAAGACGTGTCTGTTCCTATGGAGCTTTGCGAGTTTAAGCGTCATTGCAGGTAATGTCATATTCACTTATTATTCTTTATATTTCCCTAAGGTGTTTGAAAAGGACTCCGATGTTTACTGGAAAATTATAGCTCTGTGATGTCGACACCGGTACTATCTAACTGTCCAACATTGTGACACTGATACTGTCCAACATTGTGACACTGATATTGTCTAACTGTCCAACATTGTGACACTGATACTGTCTTATTGCCCAACATTGTGACACTGATACTGTCTAACTGTCCAACATTGTCACACTGATACTGTCTTATTGTCCAACATTGTGACACTGATACTGTCTAACTGTCCAGCATTGTGACATTGATACTGTCTTACTGTCCAACCTCATGACACTAGTACGAACCATGATCACTACCAACTACTGTATAATATTTCAAGTAACCCGTATGGAAAGCGTATTACCACACAGATCTTTCATCTCTTTATATATTCGAAAATGTATAATTTGACGTCAAGCTTAAATAGACAGAATTAACTCCACTTTTTACAATTTGACTTGGCATTGCCACTAAATCTGCCAATGACAATGGTCATGTACGCCGTATACCCGTGTGCCCAGGTGCAAGGCGGACGTATCGAGCGGCCGTGTTCGACATGATGCCCCACTATTTGAATGACACCTCGAGAGTCCTATCGCGGTCACAAGCTGTCAGTCACCTCGCCGTCAGCGCGCTCAACCGATTTGAGCAAGAATGCCAGAAAGCTCGACAACAGGTACGAATCTTTGCCACTGGCAGCAACGAATGTGTGTTCCGAAATAACTATGGGACTGGTAATAATTGACGAATAATGTAATGTTTATATAATGTTTTAAAAAGTCCATAAAATAAAAAAAAAAAGTACAAACAAAAAATACAATTAAAGCAATTATGGGGTACAAGCAAAAGAATAAATAAGTGGGTAATAAAAATAAGGAAATATCATCGCTCTGATATGGTAGACAAACATTAAGAACAAGAATTGTGGCATTATATGTAGTAATTGTAAGAGCAAGTAGTCTTTTCTCATCGTCATAAATCAGAAGTTCAATGAATGGGTCGAGTGATCGTCCTCATAACAATAAATCCACCACTGGGACGACCACTAACACCATCACCATCATCGACAATGCTAATACCCCTAGCACTGAAGTCAGCGTGCAAAGAATTAAGATATGAAAGGCTCTGTTTGGGAAGCCGGTGTTCTTGCACAGCAAGTATGTCGCAAATGGTTGAAATGTTAATCAAATGGTGTGAACTGTTCCGTATGCGTTTGGCATTAAAGGAAGCTATATGACAGTCTGTAGGTGTGTTGAATTGGTAGTGTTGTGCTTCCTTGGAGGAAAGCATCGTTCAATCGTTGTGCCGACTGGCCAAAGGTTGGCTTCATAGCGAATTGGGTCTGCCAATGTCGACACACAATTTATTGGAAGGTGTTGACAAGTGCACTTCGTCTTCAAATTAGAAGACACATACGTAAATATATCCACACAGGATGTATCGGTATGAAAACCGGTTAAAACGTATTCCGCAGATTTAAGTCGAGCGGGGCACATTTGAGTCCACACTGGATGGACGATTTTCCAGCAGTCACAGGAGGAGCTTTTTTGACGACTTGGGCGATTTACGAGAGTTTCTGGAGACAATGACTGTCCACAGTGATGAAGTGGTGTTGCCCGTTAGTGTTGTAGATGTCGACAGTTGTGAAGTGGTCTCGACCGTTTGTTGCGGAACAGAAGACGAGCGCATCAGGGAAGTGGTGTCTGATGATGACACAACAGATTGTAGAGATGTGGTTGGCGGAGAAGATGATCTCTGAGATGATCTACTACAGACAGTGTGTAGACACTGAATCGGCGACTGTCGTGCATGAAGTTGTAGCCACATCAGTAGTAATGGTCTTCGATAGCAGCAGGGAATTCGAAGTGACAGTCCCGGTATTTGACACTTGTGAAGTAAGTTACGACACCAGAGTAGAGACGTGCGTGGACAGTGTAGACACTGAGCTGGCTAGATTGAACGCGTCAAAGTTTATTCTTGCACATAGAAATGTCACGGGATAAAGAAGAAACGTTCACGTGATTCAAGTCAACGCTTGGTAGTTTAGCCAGATCGCGGGCCACGAAGATCGGTATGTTGTTCGGATCGATTTCGTCCAAGACTTTGGAGATGTCGTCTACGTTTGTGTTTCGCGAGGTCAAAACCTTGGCGTTTGATTCGACGGTTTTCAGCGGCACGGAAATGTGAAAGTGCAAAACGTCTTTGGCGTTAGTAATGTCGATGTCGCTAAAATTGTCAAGTACAATTCGGTGAAGCAGAGTTCGCGGCAAGACGTCCATTCGGTTGATATAAAAGCATAAAAGTTGTCGTTGTCGATAGTAGCCTTGATAATAACAGTATCATAATATCATCATCATCATTACCATTACTATGATTATTAGTACATTTTGTAAAGGTAATTTTTTATTTAGTTGCTGATAACAGAATCGATGTTAGTTCGATGTTAGTTTGTTAGTGCTACTAGCAACACGACTTGTATTCACGATAAGGGCAGAAGCCAAGCAAACAAGTCCCTAGTCCAGTAATAAGTGACAACAAATAACATATTAGTAGATGCATTGGACAGTTTATAGATGTCTTATCACAAGATGTTTTACTACGATAACTCCGATCAACTTACCTCACCACTAATTGCCTTATAATTGAAATAGGTTTTGTGTACTGTGACATAATTTGCTGGGGAAGCCCTTTCGGTGCAAAGCATTGTGGGGTTGTCGACGTAAAATCATTGTTTATGCCATATATTTGCCATTTATGGGTGTCTTGCAAGAACTGGATGTATCACAAACTGGCTAAATCCTACCTAAATATTTTGGGCACATAATCGGACATAATGTTCACTTTGCATCCTGATCAGCACACCGCGGCGGGTGGAACTCAAATTCCAGTGGCGCCGTAGCGCTTACATTTTTCCGGCGTTAGAAACGTTCCGGTTGACGTTTCTGCGCATGCGCGATATATGTAAAATCACCAATGTGCAGCGAAAAGACAAAGCATTTATGGTATAAATATTACGGGTTGTTCGTTAGGATGTATATAACCTCTCAGCAAAGTTATTTGTCGCAAATTGACACGAAGCAAACAAGTTTTGAGGCATATTTTGATAGCAAGCGTAAATCACGTGACTCTAGTGCGCCATAATCCGTGACAGTGATTGATAAAAACGTAATATTTTATTGATTTGAAGGACATTTTAAGAAACTCTTCACAGTAATCATCACAGGAAAGTTAACGAACAGCTCGTGGCATTTATACAGAAAATGCTTTGTTGTTTCGCTGGACATTGATGATTTTACATTTATTGCGCATGCGCAGAAACGGCAACCGGAACGTTTTTAACGACCGGAAAAATGTAAGCGCGACAGCGCCAAAGAAATTAAGTAGAAGCTATCATTAGCAACATGGAATGTGATGACCTTACTAGAACTTGGTGTTATTACATCATGTAGTTATTGAGAGCGTTTTGAACTTGAACGTTGCCAACAGGAGTACCAGCGATCAGCCATTTTGAAGAAAGTGTTTGTGATCACTAATTTGTGAACTATTTTCGTATAAAACGGAGTTGTTCACCATTTGAGTTTGGCTTGTCCCTTCCACATTTTCCCAGGACAATTGGCGAAGATGTGAAGCAATCTCCAACTCTTGCATTGAAATCTCCAAGTGTGATTATTTTATTGGTAGGTAGGTAGCGTTTGAACCCAGTAGTTCACATAATTCTTCATTTGCTGCATTCTAAATTGTCATGGTTGGTGCATTAACACTAATGTTGGTAGCTTATCGTATTTTCCTTACTGATATTCTGAGGGTGATGAAGCGTTCTTATGTACCAGTTGGTAGCACAGGCAGTTGTTAATAAGCTGAGTGGCAATCGAAAATCTTGCCCAACCTGCTCTCCTTGGCCCAGACTCTTTCCCTATCCAGAAGAAAGCATAGTTCGTTTCTTGTCCTTCAAAACGACTTTCTTGGAGGCCAGCTATATGTTATAGCGATCAGGTTCTCTGACAGCTGTTTGTCTTTATCGTCTTTCTGCATCTTTCAAATCTAGTAAGGTCCTCACATTCTATGTTGCTAATTATACCTTCTTCTTTATTTGTTTCTCACCATTGGAATTGGAGTCCCACCTGCCGCGGTGTGCTGACAGGAGTCAAAGTGAACACTCTTTGTTTACCCCACCTTTTCTAGGGGCGACCCGGGATTGGGCAGGCAGCGCATGTTTAGATAAAGCTGCCTGGTCGCCTGGATTCATGCCTTGAATTGTATGCAACATTGCATCCATCTGCTAAACCAATCTTTTCCACATGCTGTTCTCGTTTACACCATAAAACGCGCCTTGAGTCAGCATTTTAATCAAATATACGAACTTTTTGCTAGGCAACAATCGCCAACAGAAAGGTTCCCTGTACGCACCGCCCCAGGTCTAAGCTACATCAATTAGAGCGGTTGCAGTTCGATTGATCGTAGACAGAAGTGGCGTGAATGTTACGTTTTTATCCACATGTTGATAACGATAGATTTCTTGTCGCTGTTTTTAGAATGTCGACATCATCGTCTTCCCAGAATATGGACTGGCTCCGGGAGTTCTGGTCTCCAGAGACGTCATGCGCCCGTTCCTGGAACAGGTTCCCAATCCGAAGAGGGTGCAGTGGAACCCGTGCGTGCAGCCGAGAAGATACCGCGACACCGAGTTCCAGCGCCGGCTGAGCTGCATGGCGCGTAGGTACAGGTTGTATCTCGTCGCCAACATGGGCAGTGTGGAGCCGTGCAGCAAAGCCAGCGACAGAGACTGTCCCAACGACGGCCGCTACCAGTACAACACGAATGTCGCATTTGACGCGAGTGGCCGCCTCGTCGCCAAATACCGCAAATACCACACGTTCTTCCTGGAGCGCATCACGTACGACACGGCTAAGACGGTCGACTACGCCGCCTTCACGACACCATTCGGTAAATTCGGTACGTTCATCTGCTTTGACATTCTCTTCAAGGAGCCTTCGATTTCGCTCATAGAGAGATGGAGCATTGACACCATTGCGTTCTCAACTGCGTGGGTCAATGTGCTTCCGTACTTCTCGGCGACGCCATTCCACGGGTCCTTCGCCACCGGGACAAGCATCAACTTTCTGGCATCAAACTTACACATTCCCAGCCTGCATGTCACGGGCACGGGCATCTATGCGCCGGCTAATGCCAGAGAATACCGCAACACAATGACCCATAGGGGCAGCAAGCTGCTAGTCAAGTCCCTGTACGTGAAGCCGCGCCAAAACACGTATGAAAAGGTGACATTTCCGGCAAATATGAACACCAAAGTCGACTTTTCCACTGCGATATTCAACGACACCTACAACTTCGTTGAACTGCCCGGAACAAGCGGCGTTGCTACCGTATGCCACGGCAATCTGTGTTGCCGGGCCGACTACAGGTACGACACGAAGGCGACAAACGAATATTACGCGTTCGGCGCCTTTGATGGCTTGCACACACACGAAGGTACCTACTACCTCCAGATGTGTCTGTTGCTGAAGTGTGGAAGCATGTCCAGATCGTCTTGTGGCACGAGGGTGACAGAGGCAACCACCAAGTTCAGCTCTCTGTCGATGTCCGGTAACTTCAGCACTCCGTATGTGTTCCCGTCGCTGATCACCAGCGGTGTCAGTCCATCGTCCGGCGAGTACACTTACGACGGCAAGCATCTGGTATCACCAGGAACGAAGAAAGGCCTCCTCGCCGCTGTCTTCCTGGCTCGTAAATACGACCTGGACACGAAGAACAAGAAGAAGCGAAGCAACACGTTCCTCAAGACGGAGGTGGCGCGAGCGCTTAAAGACCCGGCCGCCTTCCAGCGCGGCTTCATGACGGTCGACTAACCCCCCCCTCCGCTTCCTCGGTCAGAACGAAGTACCTACGAGGGCAAACTTACGTTTATTTATTGAATGTTTTGCAGCGGGCTGCAAGGCAAGGCAAACGTTACATGTGCTGGGAACTTGTAAAGATGACCGAATTGACCGTGTTGTTCGATTATCGATAATTCTTATACATTGTGGAAGACGATGACGAAGACGTCGTCTGCATTGTAAAAAGTTTTATCGTTTTTGGCGTACGTTTGTGAATGACACGTGCAGTCAACTTTGTTCTGATACATTCCTTTTGGTGGTCAATCTTCACCAGTGACACCAAAAAAGGAGTCTGTGTATATGCATGCAAGTACCGACCGAATGTGGAAAGATGAACAAAATTACATTAATACCATTTAAGATTGAACGCACTTTCAAGCCTAACATTTAATTATTCGAAAGCGTCGGCATAATACACGAAGCAAAATAAGACACAAATGAAAATCCAGACTATGGTTTATATGAATGTTTTAACAAGATTTAACAAGATTGCCACCTAAATGTATCCCGCCTTTCTAAGTTATTTCTCGATTTTATTTTTAAACACATTAACACTATTAGCACCTACACATTCAGCTGATAATCTGTTCCATTAATTTACTGTCCTTTGTGAAAATGAGATTCTAATATCTAGTAACTCCATGTCCTCTAGTCCTTCTCTCATCCTTAACCGAGAAAAAACATTTCTGTCAATATTTTCATACCCATTCAATATTTTAAATACTTCTGTCTGATCTCCTCTCAATCTCTCGGTTTCGAGTGTTGTTAAACCACATTCTCTTAGACGCATTCATAACTAATTTCCCTGAGTTTTTGTATCATTTTGGTTGCTCTCATTTGTACTCTTTCTATCATATCAATAAATATCCTTCTTGCAATATGGCCTCCATGTTTGTATGCAATATTTTTTATCAAAATATATATATATATATATATATATATATATATATATATATATATATATATATATATATATATTAAGAATGAAATAGGCCTCAGTACTGATCCCTGTGGTACTCCACTCAAAACCGATTTCCAGTTTGAACTTCCCCATCAGCTACTACTCTGTGCAACATGTACACGTGATTTGAGACTATGTTACGTTCATTGTCGGTGACGTGTCATTTGTACTCTCCTATATACGCGCAAGGAAAGGTATGCATATTATGATCATACAGTAGGTACAGGAAGATTTGTTGTCAGTTTATTTTCAGAAGATATACAGTCCCCAATGCAGTATGATACCATTTGTTCACTCAAATAAAATTATTTAAACTCCTGTCGCGTCCATGTATTGAACCAGGCCACCAGCGTGCCAGGCGGATGTGCTAACCACTAAACTATCCGCGCCTCTCTTGTTTATATATATATATATATATATATATATATATATATATATATATATATATATATTATATATATTGTTTATATAATCTTTTATTAATTGTTACCGGGGAATATAAAACTATACAAGAATAACCTTTAAACGACACTCAGTTTGTCGTGATCGTGCAGTCGTGATGCTGGTAACCACGTGTGAGGGAGTCGTATACGATATGGTTCTATCCCTATAATCTACTAATGTTTCGCTGGGCCCTGCTGTAGATTGCGACGAGCGAGATGGGCCACTTCGCTGTTTTTCTAAGCTAAGCCACATCGTCACAGGCTCATGCAACATTTGTCAAACTTACCACCTCATAACTGTTTCCTGTGTCCCTGGTGAATAGTTAAAAGTAATGCTACAAACTGGTTTTTATCCCTCTCGTTATGACTATATCAATGCTAGGGAATAGGTAAAAACAATTACCAATGCACCAGTTTGAACCTAGCTTTAAAAGTAGTTCTTACATGACATCACATGACATCACTTATGCCATCACATGCCATCACATGCCTTCACATGCCATCACATGCCATCACATGACACGACATGACACGTCACGTCACGTCACGACACGTCACGTCACGTCACGTCACGTCACGTCACGTCACGTCACGTCACGTCACGTCACGTCACGTCGCGCCTTCATTGCTTGCTCAGCCCCAGTTCACACTATCACCCGCCCAAATTTTTGCCCGAGCGAAACACTGCTATACGTCTGTACATCCAAAAGCGTCCAACACAAGGCAAGCCAGTCGCTCACCTTCTAGCATAGAAACTGCTGCGCTGCCGTGTCTACTGTGTATCACCATCCAATCAATGTCTTCACAGCAGGCAATTTTGATAATTGTATATATTCATGTTTTACCAATGTTGTATTTTATGAGCCTCTTGGCAGTAAATTATATATATATATATATATATATATATATATATATATATATATATATATATGGGTGTGTGTGTGTGTGTGTGTGTGTGTGTGTGTGTGTGTGTGTGTGTGTGTGTGTGTGTGATGTTTTTTTATTATATATATATATATATATATATA
The DNA here is from genome assembly GCA_025642075.2 of Ridgeia piscesae. Classification (NCBI taxonomy): domain Eukaryota; kingdom Metazoa; phylum Annelida; class Polychaeta; order Sabellida; family Siboglinidae; genus Ridgeia; species Ridgeia piscesae. The sequence continues at coordinate 95,442 of JAODUO010000798.1, forward strand.
TATATATATATATATATATATATATACATCTACACAATTATTATATATTATACTATTCTTATTATACACATAGTGATGCGTGTAACGGTGACATAATTCTGTCAATGAAGCACACGTCCTGTAACCGCCGGATTTTAGCAGTGGCAGAGACTCGGTTCACGCGAGTCCAACAGGCGATTTTAAAACAATACCTGATTTAACTCTTGTTCAATTCACGCGACAGTCACTTGTGAGGTGAGAAAAATGCAATCTTAAATATAGTAGACGAAGGACGAATGGAAGAACTGAATGACAGGATTGGCGTGAAAGAACGCATACTATATGCTACAAGTAGTAGTAAAATCCTGAGAGTAGTAAAATCCAAATATCATAAAAGACGCCAAAATCCGTGCCCCGTATCTACGCTTTGTAGAGGCGAATATTACGAAGTCGGCAAGTGCTACGAGAAAGCTGCGCGAGGTTACGGGTCTGTATAGTAACTGTTTCTGTGCCGCGATCTTAGCCTAGGTCTAACTTCCCTTTGGCCTTAGCCTCGGTTATCCAAACCAAGGTTCTTGGCTCTCTCGTATGGTGGCACTACCATGACATCTGTCTCCCTACTTTACGGCTATGCGTACAAAAACACACATCCTATATTATTTTATAGAGTGTTTATTGCACGCACTAGTATTTATGAAACTAGTTTAATAATAATATTATTGATATAAATAATTATTCGAGCGTGATGCAAGCTTTGTTTATCCGGGTTCCGTTTGATGGCGCTGTTTTGCTGTTCGGTGACGCCACCGTTTGCCGTATACGACTCGCTCAACCAAGACGAACGACAACGAGTCACAAGCGCCCCCAAAGATAGCGGGGGGAATACATCGAATTTGACGAAACATGTCACTGTCCATCATTCAAGAAACTATCAAAACGTGATGATCAACTTTCATCGCAGATGAAGGACACGTGGACGTCGTCAGACGTCGTGGACAACATCAACGTCGCAACGTCAACGACTCGAGAACTTGTTCTATCGAAATATTCGACAATAACCAATGCCAAGCAGTGCCACTGGACATTTATTAGTTACAGGCGAAGCGAATTGCAATCAGTTGACGAATCTACTATACTGCGGCGACAGCGTCAAGAAGTGACATATACGATTGTGACTGATAGACGATGACGATACGCTTACTGCATCTACTGTCACTGGCACTGGCCAAACAGGTTCACCACTGGCAGAGGTAGAGGAAGAAACCGATCTGTTCTTGAAAACAGTTGCAAAAGCATTTATGGGGCTTGTTATTTGTGCTTGATAACATGGTAATTTAAGTTTTATATTAAAATAAATCAAAAATAGCAAATCACAATTATCTTTATGATACAATTAGGTGTTTTTAACAATAACATTATATTATTTGTATGTTATGTTTCAGCTGTACTTGTTGATAGTAACTTTAGGAGACACATTGACTTGACATTAAGCTTCTGTATAGTGTATTTGCAAATGGCTGGGGTGAAGTACTGTTATTAATTTAAAGTTATTCAGTGCAATTAATTAATTTATTTGTCATTAGGTATTTTATTGCAGCTGTCTTTATTGTTTTAATACTATATTACAATTACCTTTTAGTTTTACAACAGTAATCAATTATATTGAAACAGTTACAACTGTTGTTTTTTTACTTAAATAAAATGAAAAATGCATATTAATCATTGTTTGCATGACAATAAAATTATCAGTTAGTCAGTACATGGTTAGGTTTAAACTTGAATCTAGATGTACCGTATAGTTACCAACAGACGCTCAGAGTGTCTGCTAAGTGGATGCACGACAAGTGGATTAAGGCTATTCTTTAAACTTAGTAAGCACCCCTGGACACATGACAATAATGCAGCATGCTGTAGCTGAAGACATCATGAGTGACTTACCAAGCATCTTCAAGGTGGCGTCAACAAAATATTGCCTTCATTTAGACCTAGCATGCATTGATTGATAAACATTTGTTTACTCATACTGGTATTTCCCTACTAGTGAATAATTGTGTGTGTGTGTGTGTGTGTGTGTGTGTGTGTGTGTGTGTGTGTGTGTGTGTGTGTGTGTGTGTGTGTGTGTGTGTGTGTGTGTGTGTGTGTGTGTGTGTGTGTGTGTGTGTGTGTGTGTGTGTGTGTGTGTGTGTGTGTGTGTGTGTGTGTGTGTGTGTGTGTGTGTGTGTGTGTGTGTGTGTGTGTGTGTGTGTGTGTGTGTGTGTGTGTGTGTGTGTGTGTGTGTGTGTGTGTGTGTGTGTGTGTGTGTGTGTGTGTGTGTGTGTGTGTGTGTGTGTGTGTGTGTGTGTGTGTGTGTGTGTGTGTGTGTGTGTGTGTGTGTGTGTGTGTGTGTGTGTGTGTGTGTGTGTGTGTGTGTGTGTGTGTGTGTGTGTGTGTGTGTGTGTGTGTGTGTGTGTGTGTGTGTGTGTGTGTGTGTGTGTGTGTGTGTGTGTGTGTGTGTGTGTGTGTGTGTGTGTGTGTGTGGTGTGTGTGTGTGTGTGTGTGTGTGTGTGTGTGTGTGTGTGTGTGTGTGTGTGTTTCTATGGCGTTAGGTATGTGTTTCTATGGCGCTGGTATCGACTGATACTAAAGAATTCTGATATCGAACCAGCACTGCTTCTCTTGCATAATGATAATCTGCGTCTACTAGGAACTGTGTTCTATATGAATATTACACTTACAACGTAAGTATTGAGTATCGAACAAAATTCAGGTACCGATCGGTATCGAACCAAACCTGGTATCGAACCAGCACTAGTTTCTACATCCCAAACATTGCGTGCAGCAAGAGCAGCGTGTGGCTGTCGCATGCCATCACATGACCGGAGGCCGACCACAGTCTTCGTGGCGATTTCATTGGCTGACTTTAAAAGAGGAGTTTTTGGGCGGGGATAGAGAAGAGCTGGTACAGACGTAATCAGCCGCAGCGACACCTGGCGCACGATGACGGTCGTACCTGAAAACATTCTAGCTGTGTGCAATGAAGACCTTTTGTTGAAGTTTTATGTTAAAAACAAAACGGGTGCATTTGATTCCACGCTTGGATGATGTTTTATTTGGTATCTGATAGAAAAGTAGATTGGACAGGCAGAAGTGGAGGAATTTCGCCGCCGCCCTAAACGCCAAAAACCCACAATGGGCAGTAAGTAAGTAATAAGTAAATAAGTAAGTACATACAAGACACGTTCCCGGAAATGTATCGATACAGTTATGTGATAATTACCCCGATTTATTTCACACACACACGCATACATTGCATGCCTTCAACTTGTTGTATCGGTTACTATGTCACAGTATGTGACCTTGCGTTATGAGAGTATGTTCTTACTCTTGTCTAAAAACGTTAATAAGGTGTCAACTCACCACGCAAATAGTACCATTGGCCGGCTATAAACTACTGTCTTACACTTTGTTGCTGTTCGCTGTAGCGTGCTGTTGCGTTCCGGGTTAATCCAAGTGTTTCTCTGGGCAACGCGAGATGTGGGGAGAATGGCGCCCACGCTAACAATTACGTCACTTCCGCGGTAACGCGATCGTAGGCTTCCGGCACGAGTCGCCACTGGTCGACTTCGGTGCGGGATTTGTGCGTCGATGTGTCGCTCGAGAGGATTGGGATTCCAGTCCGACTATTTCGAAAGAACCACCATGCAGTTGTTACGAATAGTTTATTTAAATGCAAAGACAGACCTTGACTTCCGTCACTAATTCTCTCCAACTGATTCAGTACATGCTTCAGTGACGTAATGTGCCGTTAGGCCCACTCTCAAACATCCCGCTATTTCTCCGGGGCTTTCCCTCTCTCACAGTAGAGTTTAACGGTCAGAGTCATACGAGTTTACGGTGTCGTATATTGGAATTGGACTTCATTAATTTTAACTCCGCATAGCTGCATTGGCAACGTGACGGTTGTTGTCATTGATAACCTAAGTACCTATAGCTTAGGCCTGCCGAATCGAAAAAAACAACTACCGTTAGATACCTCTAGATTCGCCACACCCTCTACATTTTCGGAGTGGCTATATGTCCGGATACGGACGAATAGCCTGGGGGACTATTCGTCCGGATACGGACAAATAGCCTGGGCGACTATACGTCCGGATACGGACGAATAGCGTATGTCGTCCCCCTGGCTATTTGTCCGGACATATTTCTCGCGAGAGTTCAATTCAAATTTGCGCAAGCGGCACAACTGAGATGGATGAGCTGGCCGTTGGACGTGAATTCCCGCATTAAGTTATGGCAGCTTTTCCAAATTTCGTGCAATTTTATAAAAGGACAGCAGAAAAATAGAGGCAGATATACGTAGAAATACACGAAAACGAACAACACGGCCATCGAGTATGCCAATATTACGTATGTTTCCCAGGGGGGAAGAGCAAAAAGGGACAAACCAACTCCAAGGGGGTGTGACCTATCAAAGGTATTATTACGCTTTCTGAATTAGTTACAGTCAATTATTTATGCTACGACTATACATACACTATTGTATACCCCCAAATTATAGCTAATGTTTCATTATGCATTTTACACGGCCCTTTTATGGTGCCAGGCATTAACAACATGTATCGAGCGATATTAGATGAATAACAACAAGAGCGTTCTAGAAAGGGACGGCATATGAACTTGTCACATAATAATTATGTCCTAGACGTTATGTCCTAAATTTATTATTAAGTTTTTCTGGTTTTTTGCACTTTTTTCTTAAATCTGTTGATTTTGCCTGGCCTAGCACTGATGATGGCATTCTTTGTAAATTTTTTGCATTATTTAGCATCTTGTTTTGGGGACATCATCCAAAATATTCACGGTCACCTGCAGCCACCCAAATTTCACATGTTTGTTAGGGGTGTTTCAGTATATGCAGCCACCGGAGTTTGTGAACATTTTCTTTTACTTTCAGTTCATTCAAGAAAGCATGTCCTGCGCGAATCAAAGTCATCGTTACGAAAGATGGACAGCAAAGTTCTCAAGAGAGGGCGACCAAAAGGGGCTGAACAGACTGTGATTGGTCTGCCAGCCAAGTGGAAATGTTTCACCAAGCCAGTGGTATTCTGCAAGAAAGATCCTCAAAAAAAAACGAAAGTAAGAAAAAACTTCGGGAACCTGGAATTTTTGGATTATATTGTGTGTAAAAGTAAAGGTAATTTGTTTATATAGTGCAGTATCCAGTCTTTAAGATTAACCAAAGCAGTTTACCCTTACTTGTAGACCTGTTTAATAGTACACATTTTATATAATTCATAAGAAACAGCCTGTTACTGTTACTAGACATGTTCATGCAATGTTGTTAACATGGTGTTTCAGTCATCCTCAGCTTGTGGTGGGGAACAGGGAAGACACCGCCCTGGCTGGCACTTTGATTGAAAGAGATGATGTCGAAGTCGTCCCGAGCGTCTTCCAGCTAAAATAACAGATCCAAACATTGATGTGTATCGTGACGGTTCGGTTGATGACGGCCACACCTCTCTGGCATCCCATTCGTGTCTAGAATGGTACCACCTAGTGTCTAGGAAAAAAGTCTCGGCCAAAGGCAAGGGCGTGGATTTGTGGGGGTTGCCACACAGCTGCTCATACTAGGATGTGATAGCTGTGCCTTTATAGCACTACTAAAACAACTTGGTGAATTATGGTGTACAACATTGTTAAAAAAACCCTTTCTGTGTGTGAAAGTTTGATGAATCAGTCGTAAATTGTCCCAGTTTCTGTTTTATCGGCAGGTCTGGCATTGTGAGGACATAATATAGAAACATTCCAAGGTGTGTTAACAAGATCTCTGGTTGAGCTATAAGATTGGAACTGATGTGATCGGATTTTTTATAAATGGAAATAATTTGTATCTTTAACATGCTTTATGTAATTATGGTTTATAAGGTTTGTTTACTTTACTTTGGTAATTGAAGCATTGGTTCTAAATGGTGTATTTTATGTTGTACGTTCTGTATAATGGTACTGCATATATGTAAACCCAATACTACATGTGTTAGATCTTATAGTGTGTGTGCACATGAACCAGTATGTTTATTACTTTTCAAAATTAAGATGTGGGTGGATTTATGCATATTAGGTGTAGTTTATACAGAGGACGTGATTAACTTGTATATCTCGTTTTATTTATTTGAACCATTGTTTGATTGGTCTTTTATTTATGTATTTTATTTACGTATGTTTATTACCTTTCTAAATGAAGATGTTGGATGATTTATGTACATTAGGCTAGTGTATTACCTTTCTGTGTCATTATGAACTTTCTGTTTTTGATGTTCAGTATTAAAGTCATCTCTGTTTACTCATGTGTTTGGTGTTATAAAATAGGCCTCCATAACGAAAATATTACAACTACAGATAGTTTATACAACAAATGATCATCATTCTCATTACCTCTTGATATAACATACTGCAATAATTATATTTTAAATTTCATAGATATATTATTTCGGACCACAGTTTTAAACGGTATTTGAATTCATTATTTCGCTTTCAATTTTAATCATGATTAAAAACTAGTAGTGGCGACATCTGGCAATGGTACATAGATTTTTGCGTAACGTACAGCAAAAGAAATTTACATGGGTTTTGCCATATTTCCTTTAAAAAAAAGGGAAACGAAAAATTAAATAAAGGCCGAAAATGAAACAAAGTTCAAATAAGTCGCTCGTGTTTGTAAGTGACATACTATAATGGAACATGTGAATAAAAACTTGCCGTATTGTGATTATTTCAGAAGAAACAGTTATTTAAACATAAACACAAACATGCCTTCTTAATCAATAGTATAGCACTCACGTTCGGTCACGCAGCATATGGCGCGATGTCGGGCTATTTGTCTGTATTTATCCGGTCAAATAGCGCATACGCAAACATGTCATGGGCTATTTGTCCGTATCCGGACGAATAGCGTATACGCAAACATGGGCTATTTGTCCGTACCGGACGAATAGCGTATACGCAAACATGGGCTATTTGTCCGTATCCGGACGAATAGTCCCCCAGGCTATTCGTCCGTAACCGGACGAATAGCCACGGCCCTACATTTTCTGTGAGACCAAATCCGCCTGTACTTTTTTTTATTAATAACAACTTTAATTGGCAACTCGCTGGGCCGTGGCCTAGTAATGGGCGCCAGAACAGCTGGATTCCGCTGTTTCATAAATACAATTCTAGTGTTTCTGAAAACTAACTAGTAAAAACACCGGTTCGTCATGAAACATCTGATTGGAACGCACCACATAGATCCGTGGCCTACTTGCGATGGTACGGATCACGCGCTGAAGCAGAATTCTGAATGGAATATGCATCGCCAAAATTACCCAAGCTAACGGCCTCGGAAGATATCGTAATCGGACAAGACAACCTGATGGATTTAACTACTGTACCAGTACTTGTGTATTGCATATGCACACTTGTTTCAAGTGTGTTAATCACTTGTTGATAATAATCTAAATATAATCAGGCCTGCCTAGGACAATGCGAGTGACGCGATCCCATTATGTTGTAATGTAGCAATGCCACGTGCTTTATGTGCTTTTCGACGTCTGCTAGCTATGACGACTTATCAACTACCAACTAGGATATTCCATCAGGGGACTGGCACTTTTGCCGGTATTAACAAAAAGTAACCTTTTCATGCCTAAATCTTTGGAAACTTTGAGAATATAACTTTATCTCAATACAAGTGAATAGGTCAATCTCAAAATTTACAAGTAGTATTGAAGTTTTCAACAAACGGGTGGGTGTGCAAAGGAGTTATCAGCTATGGTGGGTGTATTGTAGAGTTGGAGCGACAACAGAAAACACCTGGCTCCGATGATAGGACCGATTTTTAGGAACAAAACCTACTTAAGAACGGGATGATCAGACAGTAAGTTTTCTAGCACTATCTTTAAAACAATGAATGTAAACGTGATGTTGTGCATTGTAAAACCTTAATGCAATAGAATATCTTTATTTTTATCTTTGGTTTCAATCAATACGATCCCTGAATCCCAAGAAACTCCGTGTAGGATGCCAGTTGATTGTCACACCGTAGAAAGCACATTTCTGTATACATATATACGGTTACCGCCTTGGAACATTGTTGTACATTATTTCATGAATCTTCTATAGAAACAATAATATATATGTTATTTCCCAATTTCAATTAACACAACATAATATATTGTGTAAAAGCTTTTTTTTATTGAAATCATAACATTAATAAAATCAGCCCTGAATACTATATGCTGGCAGTAAGTTTGACATAAATGTTGGCTTACATAATTGGGTCAGATACTTCTTCCTGTTGTGTTTAGTCTCGGACAGTTCAGTAAACTAAACAACCTTTGAGTGTTTACTGAAAGACGCTGAAGAACATCCGCATTTTTAACATGTGTAAACTGGTTTCATGTGATTTTGCAAATGGGTAAATATTATATTATTTGCTAAGTTAAACATGGCAGTTACCAATGGCTGTTTTCATTGTTTTATATTTAACATAGATTAAAATAACTTTGGTAGTTCTGGAGACCAGCAACAGTTCAAAGATACGTCTGACAAAAGTGCATTTGTTGAAAGATAACCACCTAGACCATTTGGTATCACATCATCATTCGACATGAGGTCCACATATGCTTCTAAGTAAACATTAAAACAAATTAACAGCAACGCAAACGTGACATAAAATTAACAGCAACGCAAACGTGACATAAAGTTTGAGAGTGACAACATAAGCAGTTTTATCAACTATCCTGAATATACGCACACAACACGTTTCCATTACTTAGGACACCTTTTTTTCGCCTTACAAAACATCTGAAACAAATGATATCAGTGTTCCATTTCCCTGGCTAGCAACTGAACTTAAAAATCTCACAGTGACAAGTTAGATGAAGTGAAAATGCATAAAACTTCCAGCATAATGTTTTTGGCAACCTAATAATGTTGAGTGAATTTTCTCATCCAATATATCTCTTAAATATACTCCCTCATTAAGATTGATCATAACAATGTAATAGCTCTTCTGGGTGTGGTCTTCCTGACCTGAGTAGGACGTCAATTATTTGCATTTCTTTTAAACAGACATTGCATCAAACTTGTATATAATGTATCCATGTGTTAGCCTGTTTTGTGTATATTTATTACATAACTTTCTTTCCAAAGGTTACTCTCTGTACAGCATACTGCACCGGATAAATAGTTGATATTACAATGTTTGCAAAATATTTAATGATCTGACTAGCAGTTTACGTTGCGACTGTACAGTTTAACATTTCGAATAATGTAAACTACGTTACCGCATAAACCACTGAAATATTATGTCTGCGCTGACTGTATTTGTTTATTTAATAAATATCAGCTCTTCTGTTCCCCACTGTTCACTTACCATATATGACACCATAAATATCTTCATTTAATCCCACTTCACTCAAGAAGTACATTCAGAAATATTACCACTTCATGCCACGCCATCATCCATTATATACACACGCTCAAATTAATATATATATATATATATATATTATATATATATATATATATATATATATATATATATATATATATATATATATATATATAATACATACACATGTACATTGTACAGAATTAGTCTACAGGGACATATTTACCGGGATCAAATTTCACAGGTGAGAGAAGCAGACATGGGTGGAAATTAACCTGTACTCCTTCTGTTGAGCACATTACCATACATACATGTATTATACATTCCGCATGACTTTTAAATAAAACTTGCATCTTCCACATCACATATGCTTTGCAAATACTAGACGCTATAGAGTTTCCAGAACAACCGCTATTGATCTGTCAATATAGAAGTGAAACCAACACTCAACAATCACCTGTTCTTTGTGGTGGTACTTGGTGATGTCACGCTGTAAGTGTATGACGTCACCATAAGATCAAAAGTACAGTGAGTGACCAATGACCACTTTGGTCACCACAGCTCATATGACACATTCACTGCAAGTGGTCAGTTCTGGGTCCAGAGAACTCGCCAATAGCCATAAGCCCAGCTTGCTTTCAGAATTTCACGTGCACTTTGTCTGTCACAACTGTGAAGCAGTGGAGTTGGATTCAATAGAAGAATGTCATCTTTGGTGAACAGAAATGACACAACCTATGTCACCTACACAGAGTACAGCCTTGGTGATGCATAAAGCATGATAATTATGTCAACCGTAAAAAAATGACACGTGCTAAATATACAGGAGGTGTAGCACAGTGTCTATGTCCGGGTTGAGAATATCGTCAGTTGTCAACCAAAATGACATAATATGCGTCAACAATACAGATGGTGCAGTGGTGTGTCTCAGTGACGTGTACAGCTTGAGAATGTCATTGACTGTCAACAGAAATGACACATCATGTGTCAACTATATAGGTGGTGCAGTGGTGTGTCTCACTGACGTGTGAGGCATGAAAATGTCATTAACTGTCAACAGAAATCACACATCATGTGTCAACTACACAGGTGGCGCAGCGTGATGTCTCAGCGACGTGTACGGCTTGAGAATGTCATCGACCTCGACCGTCTGAGCGTTGGAGTCCATCTTTAGAGCCTTCCTCGTCGGCACGAAGATGAAGACAAAGGTGATGATGCCGCACACGAAGATGAGGCAGGAGAATACGTAGCGCAGTTTCTGCACCATGGTCCCTCCCCACCGCCACGGAGCCAGCCAGGACGTCACGCGCTGGGCACATGATGACCTGCCAAACAACACAAGGTCATTCAAAAGGTTGACACTACATAACACAACATTTACACGGTGTATGATATACGTTTTTTTCCTGCTACAGTCGCACCTCGCTATAACGCGACTCGCTATAACGCGAATCGGCTATAACGCGGTCGGTCGTGGACCCCGAATTTCTGCCGCCAGGGGAGAAATGGGCGCTACAGCTAACAATAACGCTGTAATTAACTGTCACTTATTTTTATGAAGTCCTCATGTTTGTCTTGTACAGGTGTATCTAGAAACAATTTATTGATATTAAGAAATTTAACACAGAAGTACAACTGCGTTGCTGAGTTCGTTGTTTGTTGTGTCCCTGGCTTCTGCTCTGCCGTCGGCTTCGCGGCACCAATCCAATCGTTTTAAAACCGATCTATTGTGTAACCAGCGCTTGGTTTGTGTGGTAATTTCTTAAGTATTTGTTTAAAACGTTACCAATTCCTTTGATTGCATTTGCACAGTAAATTTGGTACAAAGTCCTGTTTGTTTGCGCCGATATCAATCGGGTTTGTCTCCTGCCAGTTCGCTGTGGCTTCGGCGAAGGCGCCCGTTCGCTGTGGCTTCCGCGAACGGGCGCCTTCGCCGGCTTGTAAATGGCAATTAAATTGCTTACGAATCGGTGACAAAAAATAATTATGGTACTGAAATGAAGGCAAAGTTATGTTATGTTTCTTCAATACGTATACGAAAACATTTACTTGTGCCAAATATACGAATTCGTCAACTGCATGTGAACCGCAGTAGCCTCGAACCACCGTGAATTGCATTATAAATCGGCACGGTAAATGTGCGATCTAAATTTTTATTTTGGGATTGATTAAAAGATGAAATTAAGCCAACAGTGAGCGCAATTAGTATAAGTATTAATATTTGACCGACTTCGGCAACATGTCAATTCATTTGTGCATTTCGACTGCTGAGTTCAAGGTTATTTTAGACCGCGACCGCGTACTGTGTTATCGCTCCGCCTCAGTTCGCATCGCCAGACGAGGCGCGTTGGCTCTGAATTTATTTCAAAACTGTACACCATTCGCTAGATTTACTCAGTTCAACATTCGACAGTGTATATTATTTTAACATAATACACATTTACGTTGGTTTCAATGTCGATTAGTTTTATAAATCACGCATACACCGCGCAACCAGCACATTGGCTTTGGTTGCTGTTGTGGCGTTTTGGGGGTGGTGGCGCCCCTGGCGGAATATAATCTATAACGCGCCTCGTTTACAACGCGGTTCCATTTCGTGGACCCCAACTACTGCGTTATAACGAGGCGTGACTGTACATACAAAAACACCATAGAAAGCCTGTGCTATGGTTTTCGTAATATTAACTTGTTTTTTAAAGTGATATAATGTTTGTCTTACCATAAATTAATTTATTGGTGCCTACGAAATGCTGCGGTGTTTGTGCATGACGGGAAACCGATTCTTGAAATGCAGAGGAAACATGGTTATTGACAGTGGCGCCACAGTGTCACTTGGAAGGAAAACCCTACTGATCGAGATGTACTGACTGCTCTTATGGATATGCACTTTTCAAATGGAATTGAAGGCCCAGATGAGTTGTTAAAAGTGTCACCTCTCAGTATCTTGTGTAGACGTGACGCAGTCATCAAACAGTGACTCTGGCTCCTCTGTCACTGTCAGAGTGTCATTGTGGTCAGAGAACTGCCTGACCGTCTTCCTCCTGACCAGTGTCCGCAGTCTACAGCAGACACACAGCCAACATATCACGTACTGAGTGGACAGTAAAATAGGCCTTAGCTGGATCAAATGTTTTCCAATCAAACAATGTCCCTGACGGTATAAAAGTCTGCACATGCACAGGTAAAATCCAGTCCAAACACACAATATATCAACACATGCACACACAGACACACACAGACACACACAGACACACACAGACACACACAGACTGCAACTGCTGATTGTGAAAAGTTCAGGATACTCTAGGTACTTTTTACCTTAACTATTCCACTAAGTAGAAAATACTATATGCATATAAATTGTTCACATGCAAGTGAATTGCAGAAACACCCTAGTTTGATGCCTAGTTTGATGAAATTAAATGTAGTATGGTTTTTAAATGTTTCATTAAAAATACAAGACTTGAAAGCCTGTATAACATTGCACATTCAAATTAATTAAAGAGCATGAATACATCACTTTCTGGGACACCCAGCCTGTTCCCTGGGCTAGCTGGTAGTAAAGATGAACATATGTGTTATGTTCTAATAAAATGTGTCGTATGTCGGTGAACTTGATTTCGAGAAAACACTGCATTAACATGCAACGATGATTTCCGATGATTTTGACTTTTTGTCACCAAAGTATACTTCGATATCTTTTCTGTCAACTGGCAATGCTTACTTCTTGTTAAAATTATTATTTAGTACACTTTATAGCATTTTTAGAAACACTATGTAACATTTCACGCATGAATTTCGTAAAAACAGAACCGATAAATCGCACTTGTTGGTGTCGCATTCTTTGGGGTTTCCCTCAACGCATGTCGGACATATTTGGTACTAACTGACGTTAACTTAAGCCAATAGCAGCGCTTAATGCAAGAGTAAACAAAACATCACTAGACGCGGCGAGGGGCTGTTAGCGGGCCCCTGATTAGCTTAGAGCTGTGCACGCAGGCGCACTAGCTAACTGTAAAAGCGTGATCAGTTGGGTCGCTGCTAGAAAACATTGCTAAATACTCAGATTATGTTGTAATAATTTCAGTAAACAGTTAGCATGATATATCTTCGACAGCGATCTTGACTTGGGAGTTTATTTCGAAAGCATCAAATGGAGTAATAAAAGCAAACCGGCCGATTTTGGATCAACAATGTACTCGACTGTGTGCTTACGTGACCCCGAACTTCAAATGCATTTTCTCCATTTGAAACTTTCTACCGCAGGCATGTTCAGCGTCCAATAATTTTGGCTGTGTGGGAGATATGTCCATAATTATTACACCGTTGGAAAGCTTAATACATCTTCTTTCCAGTGGTGTGACTAACTCAATTGACATACGACTCATTTTGTTAGAACACGTCACACATGACTAAGTTTATTTCGCAATATATAATACATTTATCATTACACACATCGACTGAATATAAAATGCAAAACATGAAATAAAATTGAAGATTTTCATGTATTTAAAGTATTTCTTCCCCCTGTAAGAAGCAAATTCATAAACTAATAATGCATAGAATAGAAAACAATAAATATAATAACAGTGAAAGAGGATGATATGTATCTCTGACACACACTGAAATCGAACATAGATTCGTTTGATTCATACCTGTTATGAGTGCCATCTGGTGGCGTCCTGCCATTGCTGACAGAGCCGTTGCTGGCGGGAGCCTCCAGTGACTCAACTTCTTCCACAGATTCCAACCTCTGGACAGCGTCACCACCGTCATCAGCAGCACCAGTACTACTGGTGTCATCATTGTCACCACCCTTCAATCTGCGTATATTAGAGGTATATTATTTATAGAACATTTAATGATGCAGATGTCCACAATGGATAGACAGTTGGAAAGACAGACACAGAAATAAAAAGACAGACAGACAGACGGATGGGTTGACGGACCGGCAAACAGGCAGATGGAAAGATGGATTGATCGACAAACAGACTGATGTCACACAGATGGACAGGTGAATAGATAAACAAACGGGTGGACTAACAAACAGATGGACGGATGTATGGACAAAAAATGGACAGACAAATAATAAACGACGAACAATTAAATTACAGGAAATAAGTGGAAACAATTGAAATTAAGTATAACTACCACGGTCGCACACTTACACATACAAATGTCGATCCATATGACATTCTCAGACTAACCTGACAAGGGCGTCCTGTTCCTTCGCCACTTCTGTGGCGAGATGTTTAGTTGACATGCTGGGGAAGCAGGAGACAGCGCGTCTCAGAGCCTTGCCAGTGACACTCAGCTTCTCCTGCAGCACACACATGTCTACCACTCAGTCAGTCAGGACTCAGTCCTAGTCAGGACTCAGTCCTAGTCAGGACTCAGTCCTAGTCAGGACTCCTCCAGTTAAATGAAGGAATTTCACAGATCGATATGCCAAGTGTTTATGCTGTGTTTTTTTGTGAGCCCTGTAATGACTGTATATATATATGATAATTAATTTAATACAAAAACATACAGTACAAACATTGACAAGGACATGGCCAGCGACACAGAAGTGACTAATGGCAGTTGGAATGGAAGTCACTAGAGACATTTGACATGGAAGTGAACAGCGACAGATGAAACAGAAGTGTCCATTGACGGATGACACATAAATTAGCACATGACATGGAAGTGAGATGAAATAGAACATAATTGTGAACAGTGACATATGGTATAGCTGTGAACAAAGAGAAGTGAAATAGCTGTATTTGTGTAATACAACTGTGAACACTGACATGACTATATAAGCTGTGACATGACAGAGCTATGAGCAATGACATGAGACAGCTGTGAACACTGAAAGATGACACATGAGAACAACAACAGATCAAATGCGACACTACCAATGTTGACTTGCATTGCAGTAGACTAATGATTAACAGCCGGGCACAAACTGAGAGGAAGCTTTCATAACAAACTTACATCTACTCTGCAACTAAATGTTCACACATAAAGCTTGGCAAAATAAAAGCTGTCACAATGATAATAATTGTAAAACTTATATAGCATCTATATCCTTAAAAAGTTCAAGCTCAGACGTGCAACAAACAAAATAATTTGGCAAAGGTTGTCGTTGGAGCATGGAACTGCCAAAAAATTCAGGTGGAAAAGCAATTTCAAACAAACATGTTTTCATTTTTTGTGAAAGGTCAGTCTATAGTTTCAGAAGATTCACAGAGAAAGCACGTTTGCCAATATTCAGCTTAGTTTTAGGAACAAAACGTTTGGAAACGGATGATCTAAGGTCCTAGAGATATCAGAGAAATGTCGCAGATTACGTAAGTATGTCGGTTGTTGAGTAGAAAGAGTATGGTATGTAACAGTAATAATTTAAATTTAATTTGGTATACAACTGGAAACCAATGCCTAAGCAGCGGTAATGATGGTGAGAAAACATAAACACGATAACGCCAGGCTGCATGACAAATGTTGCCATCATGAAATACTGTGCAAGCTGAAAGTGTAATCAATACGGCAAACCAAAACAAAAGCAGACATAATGTTATAACAACTATGCACAAATCAAAATTACTGGCTTCTCTAGACATAACAGAATCGTCGCACACCAATCAATTTCTGCAAAGCTTGCTTCAAATAATGCGTCTCTAGCTGTGTGTGACAACTCTAAGAGCATCCGTCACTTACTGCAGGTGTCTTACCTCCTGTAGCTGTGACAGGCAGTTACGAGCCGATAGCTTGGCTGGCTTGCATTAAGAGACAAATGCCAATTATGATTACTTGCAATCATGTATAGATACAGAGGTCTGTTGCACTTCAAACTAACAGGCTGCTGTTCATCTGGCAAATTACTCCTCATGTATGCCCCGCCCTGCCCCGCCCCGCCCCCCAGTGCAATTACAATTGATGACGTCCACAAGTGTATTCTCATGTCATGGCAATAAGAAGTGGGATGCTGTCATGTCTCTCACCCTGAACGAGAGGTAAATGTGTTTCATAACAAATCCTCCCATAAAAATAGAAAGTGAACATGACTGTTTCAAGCATTGAAATGTTCTACGTTTATATAGGCATATGCAACCTCAGAGTAGCTGTGTTTTGGTCAGCTACCAAAAAATAACCAGGCTACCTTTTTAGAATGTTACTTTAAATTGGTTGGCATTCACCAGGGGGCAGCACTGTCATGTTAAACTGGCCCACGTGAATACCAATGACATTTTTGCACCCTATAAATCTGGCTACTGTGGTTACCTAGAGGCAAATTACAGCATTAAAACAGATATGTATTTATTATTAGTCAAGGAATACATGTAGCTAATTAAATAAGAATATTAAAATATTAGTCCAAATACAAGTTTTACACACAGAATAATAACAAAAAGATACATCATATTTGATAAGCCAGCTTGATTTCATATACAAATGAAATACCTATTCAAACAGGTTCCTGAGCAAGGTAGAATAGTATTGATCATGTTACCATCATACCTGATAGCTCGACGGACTTATTGTCTGCACAGTGGCTCGTCGGGGTAATGCATTCTGAAAAGTATACACATCAGTTTCAACAAATCACTTTTGACCACAACATTGTCAACACTGTTCATTAATTTGATATGTTAACTTACACAATAACAGCAATTTCCAACTTGAAAGGATGATCCTGCTAGAATAGATTCAAGCTCCCACAGAAATAAATGTTACCTATTTCTTATAAAGTTATTCAACTACATAATATATATGATATGTACTATATTTATAATTTAATTTGTGATTCAACATAAACATAATTACACTACGCTTTAGTACCATATACAGTTAATCCCACATACAGTTAATTCCACTTATGACATATATTAGTCACAATGCATAATATTTCAAAACCAGACCATGTATGCATAAAAGTAACATTGACCACCAAATACAATTTTCAGGTTTTAGCATGGTTGGCTGATTTTGTTTCACAGCATAATCCACTTAATTGCATAATTTAACTGGGCGAATGGTGCATGCACAAAAGCTGGATGGACAATACTGACACACATAAAACACTAAGTTCTGGAAGGTACAACACAGTTTTAGTCATAACATCATGCTAGGCCTACATTGCTTCAACACTGATCTGGTCAATCTGCAAGCAATATAATATTCAAGCCTATACATTAAATGAAAACAGGTTAGACTATAACCCACTAGACCGTCTAAAATGTAATGCATTGCACAGGCAGCAGCACATGTCATTGTCTGGTGTAAATTTAAAGTTCAAATACAATTAAACATTACACCTAATTACAATTACTTGTTACTTGGATCAAAGTCTGGGGAACCTGGGCCCTAAAGTGTCTTAGAATGAGTGCTGCTTCTCTACTCCATAATATCTGGGTATATGGTGCTGAAGCATCATCCTGTGTACACCTGAGTCCACAAGGTCTTAGTCAGCCATGATCTCTCTGGCTGACAGCATGACAATTGTACGTGGACCTGGTTGTTTGGACCAACAGTACCTGGCCTGACTGGTGCAGGTGGACAAGACAAGACAAGACAAGACAAGACAAGACAAGACAAGACAAGACAAGACAAGACAAGACAAGACAAGACAAGACACGACACGACACGACACGACACGACACGACACGACACGACACGACACGGACACGAACACGACACGACACGACACGACACGACACGACACGACACGACACGACACGACACACAGTCATCCAAAAGGAGACAGTCAACAGTCACTGCTCCAGTCATGCTCTTCACAGAAGTCACACTCCCCTCACATGTGAAATGGACCAACACGAAATACAGCAGCAGCCAAGTGCAGTATGTGGCACAGTCAGCCATAGGTGACTGCCAACAGGCCTGACAAGTCCTCATTTACAGAAGGTTTACCCCTCCTTCTGTACCCTTGTGTCCCCAAAAAAAATTGGGTTTGGGACACGAAACGCCAAAAGGTACAATTTACAAATGTTTTTCCCAGCCCGGTTTTTATTTTTGGGGGGGGGGTCATATACCAAGTGCACCATCAGTTGATGGCACCTAGACAGACTTTCACGCTTCATTGAAGACATGCAAATTGCAATCCAAATATTTTGTGTGGCCCAATTGAATCCTTGTCTAACAAACAATCTGAGTTATCTTAAAATAGTGGTTTTCTACAAGACAACACGGGTTTGTCACCACAATGGGCACATACAGGACGTTTATGCATTGTTGGCATATAGTACCACTTCCTAGTTTTACCACATGTATGGAGGGATTAAACAAGAGACAAGATGATGGAAGGGTAAATAAATACAGCAAGAAGTGATAGGATAAAAGCAGACAGAACAACACTGTAACAACAGTGACACTGTTCTACAGAACTCAACCAGACAAGTAGCAGAAGCATTACCAACACTGACTGACACCAATGGGGGGGGGGTGCAGCATTTCAGATACTATATGTCAGCCCTACTTCTTTGGAGCACAATTCTCCTGCCTTGATGAGGTGAGTTTTCCTGTTCAATAGAAGTGAAATGTATTACGCACATTTAACTCTGTTGGGAAATGCTAACGCAGCTTCCGTACAGCCGAATAAATGTACTGTTCTACAACTAGTCCATCTCTTTTGAGCTGTCATTAAGGTAGGCATTATAGAACCCAAGAGGAGCATATATCTGTAAATATTTTTCAAACAAGGAAGAACGTTCGTACGAACTGCAAGAACCTGACTAATGTGACTCTCAAATTCCACATGTGCATACACAATACATACATACACGCATGCAACCACACAGCAAATATTAAAGACAGACAAAGATTGAAGACAGACATAAACAGTTTGGTTGTCAGATGAGACCGGTGCATTTGTGCAAAAGCTGATGACTGTAAGACATACCTGTCCTCTTGCTCGCTGTCGTGCCCCAGCACCTGATAAAGACACAAATAATGACACATGCACACACACTCACACATACATTAATATTACACTGTATTTTAATAATGAAACCATTTGCCCCAGCTAAAGAATACATGATGCATTGTTATTTATATTAATGCATATTCTAATGCAATAATAACAAATTAATATTTGTTTATGTAATACATACTTATAATAATATGTACTTCAACATTATTGTATTACTCATTAACATTTGGAAATACATTTTCTCCCAAAATAAAACAATATCATATTCTATATTCAACATTAACATAATAGGGTACATCTACAGGTCAAAACGGCAACAAATCCAAAATAACAGCGGCACACCAAAATGGGGCTGTTTTGTTTGTCACCGTTTTGACCTGTATCTGTATAATAGCACCATGCATTAACATGAGTGATATAAAACAAACTTACTTTGTGGTGTTGCCATGCTGCTAGTGTGTCTGAAAATGAAGAATGACAATGATTTCTGCAGGTGCACAGGTGTGTCTATTGTTCTTAACCGACACAAATGTCAATAATATAAAACAGTGCTGTGGCATGTTCAGGTTTGATACACTTCATACACAGCCATGTGGCATGTTCAGGTTTGATACACTTCATACACAGCCATGTGGCATGTTCAGGTTTGATACACAACATACACAGCTATGCAGCCACTCTCTCATTTGACACCCGTACTTGTTCATTTTCACCCACCTCCTCTCTCTCTCTCTCTCTCTCTCGCTCTCTCTCTCGTCTGTCTCATTCAGTCTCCGTCTCGCTTACACTCTCTTTGTCTCACTCTTTCTCTCAATCTCACCCCCCCTCTGTTCTGTCTTTATTGTTCAGGCATTTCTGTGTTAATTCTAATGGTCTTCTCCCATCTCTCTCTTCCCCTCCTTCCCTGCCTTCCTCTCTCCCTCCCTCTCACCACTTCTCTCCATTTACTTATTTGAGACTCATACTCTGTTATGAGATTCTCCACTTACTTGAGGTTCTCGTACTCTCTCTTGAGATTCTCCACATACTGGATCATCATGTCCACCTCACTGCTCTCTCGTAGCTCCTGCAGCCAACAAAAGTAATGTTGATGGGAAACAGACAGACGAGAGGGAGGGAGGGAGGGAGGGAGGGAGAGGGAGAGGGAGAGGGAGAGGGAGAGGGAGAGGGAGAGGGAGAGGGAGAGGGAGAGGGAGAGGGAGAGGGAGAGGGAGAGGGAGAGGGAGAGGGAGGGAGGGAGAGGGAGAGGGAGAGGGAGAGGGAGAGGGAGAGGGAGAGGGAGAGGGAGAGAAAGAGAGAGAAAGAGAGCAAATCAGTTTGTAGCAAACTGGATTCTTATTTAAAGTCTCCTGAAGTAAGGAACGTCATCGTAAAGTCCCAGTTCTGTCATGCACTGCACTGCATTGTGGACCCAGATATGATGACACAACACTGCACTGTGTAGCCAGCCAGGGATGATGACACAACACTGCATTGTATAGCCAGGGTTGATGACACAACACTGCATTGTGTAGCCAGGGATGATGACACAACACTGCATTGTGTAGCCAGGGATGATGACACAACACTGCATTGTGTAGCCAGGGATGATGACACAACACTGCATTGTGTAGCCAGGGATGATGACACAACACTGCATTGTGTAGCCAGGGATGATGACACAACACTGCATTGTGTAGCCAGGGATGATGACACAACACTGCATTGTATAGCCAGGGTTGATGACACAACACTGCATTGTGTAGCCAGGGTTGATGACACAACACTGCATTGTGTAGCCAGCCAAGGATGATGACACAACACTGCATTGTGGACCCAGGGATGATGACACAACACTGCATTGTGTAGCCAGGGTTGATGAAACAACACTGCATTGTGTAGCCAGGGTTGATGAAACAACACTGCATTGTGTAGCCAGGGTTGATGAAACAACACTGCATTGTGCAGCCAGCCAAGGATGATGACACAACACTGCATTGTGTAGCCAGGGTTGATGAAACAACACTGCATTGTGTAGCCAGGGTTGATGACACAACACTGCATTGTGTAGCCAGGGTTGATGACACAACACTGCATTGTGTAGCCAAGGTTGATGACACAACACTGCATTGTGTAGCCAGCCAAGGATGATGACACAACACTGCATTGTGTAGCCAGGGTTGATGACACAACACTGCATTGTGTAGCCAGCCAAGGATGATGACACAACACTGCATTGTGGACCCAGGGATGATGACACAACACTGCATTGTGTAGCCAGGGTTGATGAAACAACACTGCATTGTGTAGCCAGGGTTGATGAAACAACACTGCATTGTGTAGCCAGGGTTGATGAAACAACACTGCATTGTGCAGCCAGCCAAGGATGATGACACAACACTGCATTGTGTAGCCAGGGTTGATGAAACAACACTGCATTGTGTAGCCAGGGTTGATGACACAACACTGCATTGTGTAGCCAGGGTTGATGACACAACACTGCATTGTGTAGCCAAGGTTGATGACACAACACTGCATTGTGTAGCCAGCCAAGGATGATGACACAACACTGCATTGTGTAGCCAGGGTTGATAACACAACATGAAACCGATACTCTGATGTTCAAATGTTTATCATGTGAACAGTTAACATAACTGCTACAGTTGTTTTGTTTTTATTTCTGTTTTAAACCACACAGAATATCATATCCTGTAATAATGGGTCATATGAAGTGCGCATATTAATTTAAACTGTCAAAAGAATATTTTTATGATGATTTTATGTACGTAAATGGTTCAAATTGTCAGCACTCTATTGGATACTATTAGGTTTGTTTTACTGCAAAATTAATTTGAAATGACATCTATGAAAAATCAAATGAATAACGCACCTTTAAAATATTCACATTCTACAAACCTGATCAATTAATCTGATCAGCAGTGTGCAAAATCAACTGAATGGGATGTCTTAAACCAAGCTTATAACGTACGGAAGTTAAATAACCAGCTGGAATAGGAAAACACATTTCCTGCCACACAATGAAAGCAAACCAGGAAGTTTATCTAGGTTTTCCGGCATATCATATCAAGGCACTAAATGATCTTGCTGTGTCATTGCAACTGGTATGTGTGTGTGTGTGGGGGGGTGGGTGGAGCCGGGGGGGGCAGGGGCAAAGGTTAAGAGCACACACCTGTTTCACTGCTCCGTGCTCCTCGCACCGACTCGCCAGTTGTCGAGACGTCTGCTCCAGCACTGACACGTGTTGTCGCAGTCTCGTACACAGGACGTGAATCTCCGTGTCACTGCTTGTCACAGACTGCAATGTTGACACGTTGTGTACTTGTCACATATCGTAATTAGTATACAACATATTAAATAATATTAAATAATAAAAAACCTGTCTTCTACATTCTGCTCTGCATAACCACCTTTAAGCAATGCCTATTAGGTTGTGTCTTACTAAGATATATGTTTATGATGATTATGTCTTCAATAAGGTATATTTTTAAACAGAACTTAGATGATGACTGTACATCATGACTGGCACAAATAACCAGCCCACATACAGCCTGCCACCAGCATGGCTTGTGTACCTTCAGTAACTTGTGCAGATCTGTGAGTTCGCGGTTGATGTTTTCCTCTGTGATGTCTCGGTTGTGTTTGTGTTGTTTTGCTCGCTCCTCTAACTTCACTTTGTTGGCCTTGAAACGCAGCGTCAAGTCACGAAACCTCTCCTACAGACAGTGCAACATGACACGTCTACAAGACACTCTCATAAACCTTCTCTTTTTACATTTGCAAGAATGTGTATGTCTGGCTTTAATGTTCAACCACTCGACCACACCTACGGTTTTTTTGTAAATGTGTCATTTTATTAAAACACATGTAAGATAAGTGGACCATGAGTTACATAAAACAGACATGCTCATAAAATATTCCATATGTTCACATGAAAATTGTAGCAGAACAAAATAGAATTACTGAGATTCTTTGAGAAAATTTTCTTTAATATTGCTACATATTTCTAACCATGTGTGAGTTGAATTGTATCTTTATGTATTTTAAGTCATCTGACCTATATAGCACATGACCAGAACTTGTTTGAAGGTAAGGTTCTACATGGAGTCAGTGCATAACTCCAACAAAGGAATCTTTAGTGCACAGGTAAAGGTGATAGCAATGCCAAGCATCAGATCTACTGACTACAGGTTCATGGTCATTGCACTGGCTCTGTTGTGTGTTGACAATGTTACAGTCACCAGAGGACCCTCAAGATAAGGTCTTTACACCTGGGTGTAACCAATCACCTGTTGGTAATTTAGTGCTAGAACATGACCAGGCACAATTCAGCTGGGGAATTCCCATCACAGTACTCTGTATAATTATCTACAGCAGTACAACATATGTACAGCATCCGTAATTCTGTACAGCAGCTGTATGGCATCTGTAGAAAATCAGACATTAAGTCTGGCATGTCTTCCACATACACACCTGTGTCTATATCCCACTATCAGGTGTTAACAGATTTTGGATACACACATAAAATCAACAGCCGTCCTCTGTCACAGGTGCATCAGTGTGTTATTTTTTTAGAAACAAATTCTGTCAACTTATAAAGGATCTATTGTTACATGTCATATGCTGCAGCTTAACATAAATAGACCAGAACACTGTTACCACTACTGCGCAGTAGAACATTTTAATCCCTTATGAAAACTTGTATAGTTTTTTCTCTAGGCTATAGCTAACAAACAGGAAGCGAGCTAGACTAGACAGTGGTGTACACAGTGGGGTGGAGGAGGAGGTCCATGCAGCAGCAAGCACCCTCTTGCACCAACATCTCAGTACATGTGGAATATCAACCTATCCTACTAAATGTGCATTTGTCAGTTTCTGGATTTAATATATTCATAATTTCACTTACTACCGGTATATATTTTCAGTGTTTTAGTTAAGCAAAGTTTTAGCATGTTTACTTTCTTAGCATTTTTACATAAACTAGCATATTGTGTATGTTTGCATGTATTTCATTTTGTATGCATGTATTTTTGTATGTATTTCTTCTGTACCTGAGTGCAATTTTAATTGATCAGACGCTATTACAATTTCCCATTTAAATCTGTGATTCGGTATCTGTGCACTGAGCCTTAGTTTGGATGACATGATGTGGACAGCAAGTGGGCCAAGACTCATGCATTGCTTCACTTGCTTGGGTTAACACAGCTGGAAATAATGGTCAAATCTCTTTGCTGTGGTACAGCTGCCACCCCTCCTGGTTTTCAATGATGGCAACAAAACTTAAATAGATGTAACGACTTTTGCCAAATATTTTCATTTAATTCACTGAAAATAAGACAGTAGCAGTCGAACCTCACTGGACAGTCACCTTGGTAGTACAGCCACGTCATGATTAAGGTCACCGTGGGATAGTACATTATTTTTGTAACACTGTAACGTATAAGAAATTAGTTCTGTTATTACAGTCACCTCACTATGTATCTGTCCTGTCCGAAAGGTGATCTTAATAGTGAGGGTCCTCTGTAAATGAAACCATAACATCTCACTTTAAAAACATTTTTTAATTACATGGGCCTTAAACTAATTGTTATCCCTATGATGTTAAAGACAATACATCACAATGCCAGAACAACTCCAATTCCAGACATGATTTAAAATTGACATGCACTTACCTCAAGTTGCTGTGATGACAGCGTTACATCACTGCAAACAAACCCACAATTAGTTACAATGATCTCGTTAAATCACACAACAGGAGTAGCAATACATAACCACACCACATGAATAATATAATAATAGTCTTGGGAAAACTTCTTATGGGAACAATTAATCTTACTTTTAATTTACTAAACCTGGCATTTATTGCAACCAGGAACTACCCTATGGCGCCTCCTGCATTAGTTGGACCTGTTTTATAGGTTAATCAAAGATATTTGCAAGCACCGACAAGCATGTTTACATTATACATCAATATAGATTGCTAAACCACTAAAAGCAGATAATAGAAATGGAAACTTAAAATTGTAATGCTGCATTACATCTCTGAATGTCAGTGAACATATACAACAAAAACTGCTGACACATTTACTCAGCCAGGCTCAACAGTTGTTGAAAAGCTTTTTAAAAAATGGTTGGTATCGGCTAATGATAAAAAACAAGACTGATAAGAAACAGTGACATTACATCATAAAGATTACTTACAGCCAAGAGGATATGTAACAGTTTATAAGTGGCTTAGTATGTCAAGGCCATAAAAAAGGAAGCAGGCACTTTGGGAAATATCCACTCCGACTGTACAGAAAACTCACAATAACTATCTTGTACATGGCAATAACATTCTTTTGACCAAGCCACAGTGGCGTCTATGACACAAATAACCACATCATTTACTTCCCTATTGGCAACCACAGCACAAGGGGCTGAGTCTACTGGAGTATTTACAGTGCTGGCTGCAACAGACATGCTATTATGCTGACACAGCATGTTGATAAGATCCCCGCCACTGGTGTAGTTAATATCATCTGGAAGCTATACACCTATTGTGCGGTGCACAGAAGTGCTATTATGTTTCAAAGAACACTAACAGGCTATTTTGTAATACAAACCACACGACAGATTGCACAAGCACACTTTTTGGGTGTGTGGCCTAAATAAAAATGTGATGACAGCTCTGTCTATAAATTAAACTGGCACCCACAAATCGTAGTATTGTACTTAGAAAGTACTGCAATCTGTTTACTATGATGCACATAATTTGTTGTTAGAGTCCTAAGTGCCAAATAAGCACTTCAACTTTCTCCCTTTCCATTTAAGGTTTGTTTTAATATAAATTGATGTGCATGTATTTATGTTCAATTGAATATAAAAGAAATAAAATGTATTGCTACTAGAACGTCACCCTGTCTGACCTCTGAAATGTTACAGTTAGCTAAAGGTTAACTGGGCAATGATTTATTTGGTTCAAGGCTCACAACTGTTTTGTGTCACCCACAATCTACCACTCCATCTCCATAAAACTCTCATGCTTACAAATAATCCATGCAACAAGACATTTTGTCTGAGGCTTGGTAACATTTGTCTTTCCCGTTTGAAGATCTCAGAGGCTAGCATACACTGGTAGACAGGTCTGTTCTTTTACAATTTTCCAGGAGGGGAATAGTTTAGGGTAGTAGACATATTTCCTGGTGTAATTTCCTGTAATCTTGCAGCCTGAGATTGCATAAGACAACAAACACTGATGTGTGATTTTATGCTTGAATATACACAAAATTGTTAGTGATGAACAGGAAAGAGGAGGTGTTTACCTTCCTCCAAGGCAGACTGGAATGCCGGGAAGGCTGGCATACTCTCTAGAGGGTGAGAAAGTGAGAGAGAAAGTGACAGAGAAAGTGAGAGGAAACAGATGGTGACAGGGAAGGAGAGAGAATATAACAAGCAAGTTATCGGAAGCAAAAGACTGGGAAAGAGGGGAGGGAGGGAATGAGATGGGGGCCGGGGGAGGATGGATTGGGAGAGATATGGGAAGAAACAGAGATGAGAGATGGAGGGATACAGAGAAAAATACATAAACGGAGTAAATGAGAGTGAGCAAGAGGGAGAAAGACAGACAGAGTGTTATGATGGGAGAGCCTGGTAGTGTGGGAGGGAGAGAGATAGTAGATGGGCAGTGATAGCTAGATCAAGATTGAGAGCGAGAAAGAGAGTGAGAGGGGAGAGGGGGAGAGGGGGAGAGGGGGAGAGGGAGGAGGGAGGGAGGAGGGAGGGAGGGGAGAGGGAGGGAGGGGAGGGAGGGAGGGAGGGAGGGAGGGAGGGAGGGAGGGAGGGAGGGAGGGAGGAGGAGGGAGGGAGGAGGGAGGGAGGGAGGGAGGGAGGGAGGGAGGGAGGGAGGGAGGGAGGGAGGGAGGGAGGAGGGAGGGAGGAGGGAGGGAGGGAGGGAGGGAGGGAGGGAGGGAGGGAGATGACACACTACTAACTTGTCACTGTGGCCAACTGTTCTAGTGATGACACTTACTTGGAGATGACTCTGGTGGAGTCTGACTTCCTCCCACCCAGCAGTGCTGTTGCTGACTCAGAGCTGAGTCCATCAGACGACATCTGTGACACTTGCTCCAGACTCGTGCAGCTGTGTGACGTCCTCTGAAAACACAACGCCACACGTTCACAACATTGCAGTGTGCTTCGCACACACACACACACACACACACACACACCGCTCTATAAACCCTGGTGCAGACGTTTTGCACTGCTGCTCATTTGAACTGCAATGGAACAGAACTACTGACTGGATTTATAACATAATCCATGTTTACATGTCTCACAACTGTCTCATTGGCTGGTGACAAATGACAGCACTTCTCACCACTCCAAGGTTACTGATGACAAACCACTTGCCACAGTAAACTTTCTGAATTGGTAAGTAAGTAATTCATAGTACTGGTGTCCCACTCAGTCCTGCTGAACAGCCTCATTTCTACAGAAATATACAATTGCCTCATTCACACACGTCTACATGAAGACCAGTTCCATGATACAGCCACTACTCAACAAATCAACTAGGTTTTTGTAGCACTGTACATTACCAATGTAATGTGTCATTTTCCAACACCCTATACCTCTGCCACTGTCTAACACATTGTACAAAATAAATGTATTGACATGACTTCGAGTATATATCATGAATGTGCATGCATGTGTGTGTGTGTGTGTGTGTGTGTGTGTGTGTGTGTGTGTGTGTCGTGCGTGCGTGTGGTGCGTGCGTGCGTGCGTGCGTGCGTGTGTGTGTGTGGGTGGGTGTGCGTGCGTGTGTGTGTGTGTGCACACGCGTGCTGCGTGCGTGCGTGCGTGGTTGCATGTGTTTGTGTGCATGCTGGCATGTGTGCATGCATGAGTGCATGTGCAAAAACTGTGCATTCATGTACATATGCAACCATGCATTTGTGGTGTCGATGTGTAAATGTGTTTGTCCTCATAATCAAAGGACTGGTATGCTTTAAGTGCTGACTGTGGAGTGGTGTGTATAACACAGATATAGTGTTATTACTTCTCTCCTCGTATACAAACGAGACAAGGCAGCCAGCAACTGGATGACAGCAACATAATGTGTCAACACATCCATTTGACAACACATAAAGATCACTGAAGACACACCATAAATGTCACCTGCAAACACCGTCACCAAGAGGAACGACACAGTGACCTGGCTCAAACATTATAATCTATCATAAACAACAGTGTCAACTAAATCCATGCATTTTGCATTTGGCTCATAAACATAGTATTGTTCAATTTATCAGCTCATGTGTTACTATATATTAACTAACAGTAACAGTAATAGCCACCCACCACAGAAATCCTGGCAAAAAATTTAATGTGTTTGCATTTAACATGTTACAACATTGCATTAACAATGTGTTCAGACAGCACTCTGTTTTCTGAAATCTAAAATTTTAATAACTGTTTTGTTTATATTATGTTTTCGGCCACTTCTGTAAAATAATTTTTATTCCTAGGTAATCAAATACATCTCACTGGTGATGTTACAAATTTCTATTAATCGCATCTAGACACAACATTGTCTGAAAATATTAGAACAGCAGATTTTGTACTGCTGAGAACTTTAAGTTATTTAGGAATGCAAACATGCACCAACCATCATTGAATGTAACTGTACTCTTCTGACAAGTAATTAATTTCATGAGACAAACTGCCTTAGAGCTCTAGCCACTCAACACAGTCTGCCAAAGTGTGAGAAATATCAACGTTTGACCTCACACAACACAATACATTTAGCCATTATGATACACATGTAACACATGTATGATTGATCTGTTTCTGTCACTTGACAAAGACTGCGGTCACAACAAATAAGCCTGGCCATTCTCACTTAAGCAGGTTAGTACAAAATAATTGTGTGGCAACTGACCTCTGCTACACGGTGTTAAACATAATCTAAAGACAGGACAACAAAGACTGAAGGTTTCTTTTGTACACTATCATACACACTGGTCCACTGTTAGCTAAGCAATGCATAAACTTGCCATGTATGCAAACCTTGACTTAGTGACGCGTACTAGGTTTATGAAGGCAATGCACTGCTTTTATATTATAACATGTGTGGCAACTAAACCATTTTATTGTTTTATATCCATGCTCAGCTGATTATATCGGCTAATATCACAGCAGGTTGTAAGCATAGTATTTGATGTCACACACAGTGACAGTCACCACTGGAAAGGTTTATCACTATGATTACAGCTGCATGGGCAAAACAATTTAATTATATTCTATTGCAGAGCAACCTTTCTTTAATCGCACAATACACTTTTACAATACAATAACAGTATTAAATAACTTTTCATCATCAGTATATAGTTGTAGTGTCCTGGGGCTGGGTGAAGGCCTTTGCTTTTTCCACATTTGTCTGTCTCCTCACTGGCAGACAGTGTCCTTCACGTACACGTCTAGTTTGTCTCTCCACCGTCTTGCTGGCCTTCCTCTAGATCAATTCCCATTGTTTCCAGCTGCTGACATATGATGTCCATTGTTATCTTGTATTTTATTGATGTGTCCTTCCCTGGTCCCCTTTTGATGTGTTCAATCACGTCTGTGACCTTTGTCCTTTCTCTCATTCAGATGGTTGTTTTTCCTGTCCCAAAATGTGATGTTTAACATACAACCCTGTACTTATTTTTGGTTTATGAAGTTGATATGGTCTGTCTTAAACACCTGCTTCTCATTCTACAAGAAATATATCTAGCTTGCTTTCATGGTTGGTGCACTCTCTGGCCTTTTTTGTACGTATTTTTGTAATTACATACGTTTGGTAACAGACCTATTGGTCTGTATTATTTTATATCTTCCTTATATTTTGACTCTGACTTTTTATCCATTAAAAACCTGTGTTGACTAGTGGCTACACCCAGTGTCTTAGAAATACCTGTGGTGAATACCTCCTAATGCAGACCCATCTGCACCTGCAGGTGTAAATTATCGGATTAGTGTTGTTTTTTGTTCCATTCTGTTGCCATTGTGATCAGGCATGTATGAAAATGCCAGGCATTCCTCAGTTTCATTGATACAAAAACTCACACCTGCTGGGAAGCAGCCAACATCTGCTGACTGGCACTGCTGCCTGCTGACTGGCACTGCTGCCTGCTGACCGGCCCTGCTGCCTGCTGTGGAATGACCAAATACAGCAAACTGGAGAAAGTAATCTAACACAACCATAAATAAAGTACACATACTTGAATAATAATTCAGGACAAATTTGAGGTAAATATACCCAAACCATTTTAAACCTGCCAATAGAATCCTAGTAATTGGCAAAACCTACCAGTTTATCCAATGTTACAATATATGTAATCATTGTAAGTTCTACTATAAAATTATTTTTAATTGGCACTCCTTTAAACAGCCAGATTCTGCAAACACAACTATTCCCGAGAACGATAACTAAACTTACATATATTGGATGGTAAATCATCAGGACAAGAAGAAAAGTCAAATGACTGCACAATACACAGAAGTGAACCACAACCACCAGATATCAAACCAATATATGAAACAATACTAGATGCTCATGTAAATAACAATAATTGGTTAATAATATAAATTATACATTCATCAGGCGCAATTGGAAACGGTATCTAATTATGTATAATAGGAACTGAACTTGTCACATTGTTCAAGTAATTCATTAGATACATTCCGGAGCAGACTGACTGAGCATCTTAGTGACTAAGTCACATTAGTCATGCCTCACAGTTCCTGAAAGAAAAGTCAGGCCATGTTTTGAACAGACAGCAGGAAGATTCAACCCCCAGTTCTGGGCAGACAGCCTTCTTATTTTACACCCTGCTGTGGACAAACAATTTTAAGATGGCAGCCATCCTGTGAATTACGCTGGATGTTGCTTGCATTAAAATTTGAATAACTTGACAACCGATGCATGAAAATATATGAAATTAATTGCACTGTACATGGAATGATTGTGTGAATAAAATGTGTTATTAAAATTATGTGTTGCAATCAATTACATTTCAGATCTTGAAACAAACTTTAACAATTATGATAACAAAATAAATAAGCAACTTCATCATGCTACATTTTAAAATAATCTTAGAACACACAACAGTGATCCTGTGAAACTAATGTAGCCATGTATGTTAGATTTATCCTAGTAAAATTTATCAAATTTTGACGGTTGGTTTTCAAATTATAATTGCTTTTGTAAACAACGCCAATGTGACTACAGACAAAAATCATGCCATAATTTACAAAATGGCTAACGTTTACCGATCATATTGCCGAACAGAATGTTCTTTTCGTATGTCAAATCAACATTTGAATAATGAAAGATAGCACACTCGTTTCACAAATAGATGCTCCCTTATCAGAAGCAATGTGACCATAGGGCATATTAATAATTTATAATACCCTAAAATAAATAAAACAAACAAAATACAAACAGTGATCCGATCAACAAAATGGCTGCATATCGGCGAAATGAACATGCCGCCGACGGGTCATCTTCTTCGTATCTCAACAACGAAAAGTCGTACAAACAATGTAGATGGATGATAACAGGGTCTCCGTGATCACTGTTGACATTATTCACGTTGTAAACATTGTTATTCGACTCAAAATTGTCGAGAAATGATCTCAGTAAAATCCGCCATAAGCCACACGATGTCGGAGGTCAACTAGACGAACACACTTCAACATCCTTCCAAATAAACTCCCTTAATTTGCAAACGAAAACAATTTTTCACAAGATGGCGACAGCACATGTTTCCGTGACCTACATAGAGCTTAGATCAGCAGTTTGAGCTGGCTGGTTAATGTAAAAGAAGGATTTGATCGTGGTAAACGAAAGGCCTCGAACTGTGAGTTTACTGGGCGATTTTGGCATATGAGGGGTTGGGCGGTTTTGGATGGTCTGCGCAGTAAAGAGTTAACATCTCGATAAAGCATAATGCATAAAAACAAGTCATGCATAAATGTTAAGCTGTGTTCAGTTAAGTGTCTAAATTGGATTACAATCCAACAAAATGTTATTACATTTGCTGCATAATCTAATCATAATAAATCTGTTACAGTTTCAATTTAACTGCATTGGTTAAAAAGACAAATTTTACATTGTTTCAAGTAGGTCTCTAATTTGTTTACATTCACTTAAACAAACCTTTACTATAGGAACCTACTGGCTTAATTACCTTGATTCCCAACTGTTGCCTTATTACTGTCAGATAACTTTCAATTCAATTCTATTTCTAAACATATTTGTAAACACAACTGACAAGTCGCCCCAGTCTAACCGAAGTCTTCACACATATTACAGTGCATGTATTTTGCTGTGGAAACAAGCTCATTTGTTGCAATGCCTTCACAAGTGGCTGTCATAGAAAATAAACAAATTGACTGTACCATTAACAACAGTGCTTCCAAAGATCTGTGTAAGTTATAAATCAACGTTAAAACACCACTGCTCTCAAGTTTGCCAAATTTGAATGCCTGATAGTTCAAACAGCCTACCGGTACCTACCGTCAAGCTCATATTGTCAACCAAAAGGCAGAACTGTCAGAAATGTGTTTGCTGTGTGTCAGTACACTACACAACCACCGTACAGTATTCTCAAAGTGTCTCCATTCCTACTGTGTCTGGGCTGTGTCTACCAGACAGCCACATGTTCATGTTGCTTTTATTGTCACGGTTACTTTGGCTAATTACACAAACAGGAAGTAATTCTTCAATAAGATCACATAATTATTTTGTTTGTGTTACGAGTTGTTAGAACGTACCGATTATTGTCGTGGCTGCACCATGCAGACACATACCTTCACACAATAGGCTGATTTAATGTCACTACTGAAACAATTACTTCCTCCTTATAATTCTTCTTCTCTCAACACACGTCTACTCTAGCTGGGCTAGGCTGATCTAAGACGGTAATTATACACAACATTACGAGCCGTAAACATGCCCGCTAGCTTGTGCTTTGACAAGAACATAATGATGGAAACATTCTGTTTTGGCTCTTAATTATTTCCAAATGATATTTAAATTTACTGTTTTTTCTGCCGTTCAATTGATACAGGTTCATTTCCTCAGATTCTTAACAATAACTTGTGACCAGTCAGACAAGATTCTGCGCCATAGAAATACTTACTTTGTGTCGTCTCTACTTGGCAGCAGACACACAGCGCTGACAGCGACAACTATGATTACAAAAACAACACTACACGGCTGAAACTCAGCTGTATATCATCAAGTAACTTTTCAGTGTTGCCAGAGTGAAGACTTCATTATTATGTCATTCGTTCCACCTGTCTGGGTTTGACACGGTTCTGCACAGGTGCCACTGAATAAGGCCATGACTGCACCAGTGAAACACCTAACCTCTGTGTCTGAATGCCGTTCCCGTCAGATATAGCCCTAGTTATTACCATGGTCACAGGTCACGGTGTGATATGTGGCAATGCTTTACAAAAGGAATTAAACAAATGTAAATTGTCTGACAGTTATGCTGCACTAATACTAAAAGATGGTTGTCAAAATAACAGCATCCTTACAGATCCTCTGTGACAAGCAATTTAACATATGTATATTCTTGAATGACGACATAATTACTGCCATTCTAGATTCTTAACAGTCTCACCTTTTATTATACTTTCAGAAATGCTTACATAAAAGTATGTGTATGGTACATTACTAAATAATGTTTAGTGGTGAACACATAAATTCATGTATTTACATAAGATACCTTTCTGGTGCAATGCTTCAATTTATTCTACCTTCCCCAGTAATAAAAAAGTGTAAATAATCGGTAATTGTAACATTAAAATTGGTGTGGCCTTATGGACCGGCTGTTTACTATAAGCTTTCACTGCAGGGTTGTAACATTTATCACGCTACGTCTACACCTGAGCCAGTTCAAGGATGACAGATGACGGCTAAATAGCTGTATGAGGCTGTCAACTGAATGTGACATTCAGCCGGCAATTAAGGTCTAATACTGTGACATTCATTTCTTCTTCCTGGGTGAGTGAGCAGACCACACATTCACCAATAAGTTCATTCCAGACCACGCATTTCAACTAAATCAATAATATAGCATACAAGATTAGAAAGGTAAAAGTTATGTCTAGAGTTAAACAACATTTACTGGACGATCTAGGCAAATTAGTCAAACTGGCTGAAAAATACAAGTTCAAAATGCAAGTTGTTGGAAAATATGAACAGTGCACTGTGAACAGAGCCAATCCAATAAAGAACATTCACTCCACTCCACTCCACTCCACTCCACTCCACTCCACTCCACTCCACTCCACTCCACTCCACTCCACTCCACTCCACTCCACTCCACTCCACTCCACTCCACTCCACTCCACTCCATTCCACTCCACTCTTCACTGCACTCCACTGTTCTCTGCGACTGTATACCACTGAGAAAGTGTTGCTTTTAATTGTATTTTTAAAGAGGTTTATTTATTAATGCTTTATATATTTCTAAAAGGCCTATCCAAATTGAACTGTTCTTTATTTCTAACAAATAAACCAGTTTCTTTACAGGTCATGAACTGACCATGCAACTACCAAAGTTATTGTGTTCATAAACTAGTGGAACTGGTCTTTTCAAAAAGCTTAGAATGAGTCTCATGACCTTTACAGCAGCCTGAACATGAATTGAGGCTGTTCCTTTGAACCACCCCGAAGCAGTTACAAGCCCACAAAGATACATTGTCTAACAAATGGTGTCTGCAATGTGCAGCCCATGTTGTTCACATTATCCAATGGCAAACCTTGATGACAGGTGACATGAATTTGAAAGCACAAAACACATGCTGCTATTGATGGTGGCATACAATCATCACATGACATTTCTGACAGAGTCAAAATCAAAGACATCAATAGAATGACCATCGGATGAATTGTTAACCATGAAAGAAACCTGGGAACATAAAATACTAACACGTAGATACTCTGGATGATGTTCACATGGGATGTTGCACAAGATAAAGTCCAAACTACTGCATTGTATGCAGCCACGTAGCCTAATGTCCCAGTGAAGATCACTCCATGTCATTAGTTTCAGTTGCTGCTGTGGTTGGTCGGTCTGTAGGAGACAATGTTATATTTCATGAAAAAACACTTATTTTACATTTAACAACATTTGCATATTTTTGACAAATGTTATGACCATGATCAGTCCTGACTAAGGTAGTGATCAGTCCTGACTATGGCAGTGATCAGTCCTGACTATGGCAGTGATCAGTCCTGACTATGGCAGTGATCAGTCCTGACTATGGCAGTGATCAGTCCTGACTAAGGCAGTGATCAGTCCTGACTATATGGCAGTGATCAGTCCTGACTATATGGCAGTGATCAGTCCTGACTATATGGCAGTGATCAGTCCTGAATATATGGCAGTGATCAGTCCTGACTATATGGAAGTGATCAGTCCTGACTATATGGAAGTGATCAGTCCTGACTATATGGAAGTGATCAGTCCTGACTATATGGAAGTGATCAGTCCTGACTATATGGAAGTGATCAGTCCTGACTATATGGAAGTGATCAGTCCTGACTATATGGAAGTGATCAGTCCTGACTATATGGCAGTGATCAGTCCTGAATATATGGCAGTGATCAGTCCTGACTATATGGCAGTGATCAGTCCTGAATATATGGCAGTGATCAGTCCTGACTATATGGCAGTGATCAGTCCTGAATATATGGCAGTGATCAGTCCTGACAAAGGCAGTGATCAGCCCTGACTGTATGGTAATGATCAATCCTGACTATGGCAGTGATCAGTCCTGACTATGATTGTGGTCAGTCCTGACTTAAAGGCAGTGATCAGTCCTGACTATATGGTAGTGATCAGCCTTGACTATATGGCAATGATCAGCCTTGACTATATGGCAATGATCAGTCCTGACTAAGACAGTGATCAGCCCTGACTATATGGTAGTGATCAGCCTTGACTATATGGCAATGATCAGTCCTGACAAAGGCAGTGATCAGTCCTGACTAAGGCAGTGATCAGCCCTGACTAAGGCAGTGATCAGTCCTGACTAAGGCAGTGATCAGTCCTGACTAAGGCAGTGATCAGTCCTGACTATGGCAGTGATCAGTCCTGACTATATGGCAATGATCAGTCCTGACTATATGGCAATGATCAGTCCTGACATTGGCAGTGATCAGTCCTGACTATATGGTAGTGATCAGCCTTGACTATATGGCAATGATCAGTCCTGACTAAGACAGTGATCAGCCCTGACTAAGGCAATGATCAGTCCTGACAAAGGCAGTGATCAGTCCTGACTATGGCAGTGATCAGTCCTGACTAAGGCAGTGATCAGTCCTGACTGTATGGTAATGATCAATCCTGACTATGGCAGTGATCAGTCCTGACTATGATTGTGGTCAGTCCTGACTTAAAGGCAGTGATCAGTCCTGACTATATGGTAGTGATCAGCCTTGACTATATGGCAATGATCAGCCTTGACTATATGGCAATGATCAGTCCTGACTAAGACAGTGATCAGCCCTGACTATATGGTAGTGATCAGCCTTGACTGTATGGCAATGATCAGTCCTGACAAAGGCAGTGATCAGTCCTGACTAAGGCAGTGATCAGCCCTGACTAAGGCAGTGATCAGTCCTGACTAAGGCAGTGATCAGTCCTGACTAAGGCAGTGATCAGTCCTGACTATGGCAGTGATCAGTCCTGACTATATGGCAATGATCAGTCCTGACTATATGGCAATGATCAGTCCTGACATTGGCAGTGATCAGCCTTGACTATATGGTAGTGATCAGCCTTGACTATATGGCAATGATCAGTCCTGACTAAGACAGTGATCAGCCCTGACTAAGGCAATGATCAGTCCTGACTATGGCAGTGATCAGTCCTGACTAAGGCAGTGATCAATCCTGACTAAGGCAGTGATCAGTCCTGACTACGGCAGTGATCAGTCCTGACTACGGCAGTGATCAGTCCTGACTACGGCAGTGATCAGTCCTGACTATGGCAGTGATCAGTCCTGACTATGGCAGTGATCAGTCCTGACTATGGCAGTGATCAGTCCTGACTATGGCAGTGATCAGTCCTGACTATGGCAGTGACCTGTCCTGACTAAGGCAGTGATCAGTCGTGACTAAGGCAGTGATCAGTCCTGACTATGGCAATGATCAGCTCTGACTATGTCAGTGATCAGTCCTGACTAAGGCAGTGATCAGTCCTGACTAAGGCAGTGATCAGTCCTGACTATGACAGTGATCAGTCCTGACTATGGCAGTGATCAGTCCTGACTATATGGCAATGATCAGTCCTGACTATGGCAGTGATCAGTCCTGACTATGGCAGTGATCAGTCCTGACTATGACAGTGATCAGTCCTGACTATATGGCAGTGATCAGTCCTGACTATATGGCAGTGATCAGTCCTGACTATATGGCAGTGATCAATCCTGACTATATGGCAGTGATCAGTCCTGAATATATGGCAGTGATCAGTCCTGACTATATGGCAGTGATCAGTCCTGAATATATGGCAGTGATCAGCCCTGACAAAGGCAGTGATCAGCCCTGACTATGATTGTGGTCAGTCCTGACTTAAAGGCAGTGATCAGTCCTGACTATATGGTAGTGATCAGCCTTGACTATATGGCAATGATCAGCCTTGACTATATGGCAATGATCAGTCCTGACTAAGACAGTGATCAGCCCTGACTATATGGTAGTGATCAGCCTTGACTATATGGCAATGATCAGTCCTGACAAAGGCAGTGATCAGTCCTGACTAAGGCAGTGATCAGCCCTGACTAAGGCAGTGATCAGTCCTGACTAAGGCAGTGATCAGTCCTGACTAAGGCAGTGATCAGTCCTGACTATGGCAATGATCAGTCCTGACTATATGGCAATGATCAGTCCTGACATTGGCAGTGATCAGCCCTGACTATATGGTAGTGATCAGTCCTGACTAAGGCAGTGATCAGCCCTGACTAAGGCAATGATCAGTCCTGACAAAGGCAGTGATCAGTCCTGACTATGGCAGTGATCAGTCCTGACTAAGGCAGTGATCAGCCCTGACTAAGGCAATGATCAGTCCTGACTATGACAGTGATCAGTCCTGACTAAGGCAGTGATCAGTCCTGACTATGGCAGTGATCAGTCCTGACTAAGGCAGTGATCAGTCTTGACTATGGCAGTGATCAGTCCTCACTAAGGCAGTGATCAGTCGTGACTAAGGCAGTGATCAGTCCTGACTATGACAGTGATCAGTCCTGACTTAAAGGCAGTGATCAGTCCTGACTTAAAGGCAGTGATCAGTCCTGACTAAGACAGTGATCAGTCCTGACTAAGGCAGTGATCAGTCCTGACTATGGCAGTGATCAGTCCTGACTATGACAGTGATCAGTCCTGACTTATGGCGGTGATCAGTCCTGACTATGACAGTGATCAGTCCTGACTATGACAGTGATCAGTCCTGACTTAAAGGCAGTGATCAGTCCTGACTATGACAGTGATCAGTACTGACTATGGCAGTGATCAGTCCTGACTATGGCAGTGATCAGTCCTGACTATGGCAGTGATCAGTCCTGACTATGGCAGTGATCAGTCCTGACTATGACAGTGATCAGTCCTGACTAAGGCAGTGATCAGTCCTGACTATGACAGTGATCAGTACTGACTATGGCAGT
This sequence comes from Ridgeia piscesae, assembly GCA_025642075.2. Classification (NCBI taxonomy): domain Eukaryota; kingdom Metazoa; phylum Annelida; class Polychaeta; order Sabellida; family Siboglinidae; genus Ridgeia; species Ridgeia piscesae. The sequence continues at coordinate 134,465 of JAODUO010000798.1, forward strand.
GATCAGTCCTGACTATGACAGTGATCAGTCCTGAATATGACAGTGATCAGTCCTGACTTAAAGGCAGTGATCAGTCCTGACTATGACAGTGATCAGTACTGACTATGGCAGTGATCAGTCCTGACTATGGCAGTGATCAGTCCTGACTATGGCAGTGATCAGTCCTGACTATGACAGTGATCAGTACTGACTATGGCAGTGATCAGTCCTGACTATGGCAGTGATCAGTACTGACTATGGCAGTGATCAGTCCTGACTATGGCAGTGATCAGTCCTGACTATGACAGTGATCAGTCCTGACTTATGGCGGTGATCAGTCCTGACATTGGCAGTAATCAGCCCTCACTATATGGCAGTGATCAGTCCTGACTAAGGCAGTGATCAGTCCTGACTATGGCAGTGATCAGTACTGACTATGGCAGTGATCAGTCCTGACTATATGGCAGTGATCAGTCCTGACTATGGCAGTGATCAGTCCTGACTATGGCAGTGATCAGTACTGACTATGGCAGTGATCAGTCCTGACTATATGGCAGTGATCAGTCCTGACTATGGCAGTGATCAGTCCTGACTATGGCAGTGATCAGTCCTGACTATGGCAGTGATCAGTCCTGACTATGGCAGTGATCAGTACTGACTATGGCAGTGATCAGTCCTGACTATATGGCAGTGATCAGTCCTGACTATGGCAGTGATCAGTCCTGACTATGGCAGTGATCAGTCCTGACTATATGGCAGTGATCAGTCCTGACTATGACAGTGATCAGTACTGACTATGGCAGTGATCAGCCCTGACTATATGGCAGTGATCAGTCCTGACTATATGGCAGTGATCAGTCCTGACTATATGGCAGTGATCAGCCCTGACTAAGGCAGTGATCAGCCCTGACTATATGGCAGTGATCAGCCTTGACTATATGGCAGTGATCAGCCCTGACTATATGGCAGTGATCAGCCCTGACTAAGGCAGTGATCAGCCCTGACTATATGGCAGTGATCAGCCTTGACTATATGGCAGTGATCAGTCCTGACTATATGGCAGTGATCAGCCCTGACTAAGGCAGTGATCAGCCCTGACTAAGGCAGTGATCAGCCCTGACTATATGGCAGTGATCAGCCTTGACTATATGGCAGTGATCAGCCCTGACTATATGGCAGTGATCAGCCTTGACTATATGGCAGTGATCTGTCCTGACTATGGCAATGATCAGCCCTGACTATGTCAGTGATCAGTCCTGACTATGGCAGTGATCAGTGCTGACTAAGGCAGTTATCAGTCCTGACTATGGCAGTGATCAGTCCTGACTAAGGCAGTGATCAGTCCTGACTATGGCAGTGATCAGTCCTGACTATGGTAGTGATCAGTGCTGACTATATGGAAATGATCAGTCCTGACTATATGGAAGTGATCAGTCCTGACTATATGGAAGTGATCGATCAGTCCTGACTATATGGCAGTGATCAGTCCTGACTATATGGAAGTGATCAGTCCTGACTATATGGAAGTGATCAGTCCTGACTATATGGAAGTGATCAGTCCTGACTATATGGCAGTGATCAGTCCTGACTATATGGAAGTGATCAGTCCTGACTATATGGCAGTGATCAGTCCTGACTATATGGCAGTGATCAGTCCTGACTATATGGCAGTGATCAGTCCTGACTATATGGAAGTGATCAGTCTTGACTATATGGCAGTGATCAGTCCTGACTATATGGAAGTGATCAGTCCTGACTATATGGAAGTGATCAGTCCTGACTATATGGAAGTGATCAGTCCTGACTATATGGCAGTGATCAGTCCTGACTTTATGGAAGTGATCAGTCCTGACTATATGGCAGTGATCAGTCCTGACTATATGGAAGTGATCAGTCCTGACTATATGGAAGTGATCAGTCCTGACTATATGGAAGTGATCAGTCCTGACTATATGGAAGTGATCAGTCCTGACTATATGGAAGTGATCAGTCCTGACTATATGGCAGTGATCAGTCCTGACTATATGGCAGTGATCAGTCCTGACTATATGGCAGTGATCAGTCCTGACTATATGGAAGTGATCAGTCCTGACTATATGGAAGTGATCAGTCCTGACTATATGGAAGTGATCAGTCCTGACTATATGGAAGTGATCAGTCCTGACTATATGGCAGTGATCAGTCCTGACTATATGGAAGTGATCAGTCCTGACTATATGCAGTGATCAGTCCTGACTATATGGAAGTGATCAGTCCTGACTATATGGCAGTGATCAGTCCTGACTATATGGCAGTGATCAGTCCTGACTATATGGCAGTGATCAGTCCTGACTATATGGAAGTGATCAGTCCTGACTATATGGCAGTGATCAGTCCTGACTATATGGAAGTGATCAGTCCTGACTATATGGCAGTGATCAGTCCTGACTTTTGGAAGTGATCAGTCCTGACTATATGGAAGTGATCAGTCCTGACTATATGGCAGTGATCAGTCCTGACTATATGGAAGTGATCAGTCCTGACTATATGGCAGTGATCAGTCCTGACTATATGGAAGTGATCAGTCCTGACTATATGGAAGTGATCAGTCCTGACTATATGGAAGTGATTAGTCCTGACTATATGGAAGTGATCAGTCCTGACTATATGGCAGTGATCAGTCCTGACTATATGGAAGTGATCAGTCCTGACTATATGGAAGTGATCAGTCCTGACTATATGGAAGTGATCAGTCCTGACCACCACATTCGACACAGCACGCAGCAGATGTTTACGTAGGCGATTAAAAAAGCCGAGTTTTTACCACGCCAGGATATGTGAAAATAATTGTCATGTGGCTGTTACCTGCAAGTTCTTCCGTTGCCTCTAACAAGTTGCCCCCATGTGTCACGACCCTTGAAGTGAGTGAGGTGAGAGTAACTCACTCACTTGATAACACCAACTCAGTGAACAGTGACCAGGTGAAGCAACAAGTTTAGGGCTCGCATGAGGGAGTTGAGTTCACACAAGAGGGCAGTGTACGCCTCCACTCACCCCGTCATGTGTGTCGTACAATGGCAGCAGTGCATCCTGGTACGTCACCACGTACAGCGTGCCTGGCCGACCTGCCGTTGTCATATACGATGGGGATAGGCATAAAATGACACTTCAACTGTAATGTATAATAAAGCCAGGTGGCTGCTAGAGTCTAGTTTCACAGACAGGGAACTCCCCAGGTCACTGGCCTTGTTGCTCTGAGCAGTCTCTGTGGTAGAGGAAGGTGACGTGAATGTTTCACACAGTATTACTTCTTTGTAGGCTTGTATGTAAATAGTTTGTACTCAAAACACAGTACTACTTTTTTGTAGGCTTGTGTGTAAATAGTTTGTACTCAAAACACAGTACTACTTCTTTGTAGGCTTGTATGTAAATAGTTTGTACTCAAAACACAGTACTACTTCTTTGTAGGCTTGTGTGTAAATAGTTTGTACTCAAAACACAGTACTACTTCTTTGTAGGCTTGTATGTAAATAGTTTGTACTCAAAACACAGTACTACTTCTTTGTAGGCTTGTACATGAATAATTTGTACTCAAAGACTGTCTAACTGTGAAAATGTCAAACATAGAATACACAGAGTGTATGCGTGATGGAACAGTGACACATTCTGTGATATATAGGGACTGACTGAAAAGTGGGTAATCTTACATTTAACTGGCCTAAATTATTATGGCATTTTAAAACCGTTTTGTTCACCTTATATCAATGTGTTTGTAATGTGATTTTACATCACTTTCGGTACAAAGAAGTCAGATTAAAAAAAAAATATTTGTGTTTTAGAACAATTTAAACACGCTGAGTCGAAGTAAACGACGTGATGTCACCGCTGCAAATATGGCGCGAGCTGTAGGTGCCTCCCAGAGGCGCCTCCCATTGTGTTGTTTACTTCGACTCGGCGTGTTTAAATTGTTCTCACACAAATAAAAAAATTAAATCTGACTTCTTTGTCCCGGAAGTGATGTAGAATCACATTGCGAATACATACACATCGATATAAGGTGAACAAACTGTTTTAAAAGGCCATAACAATTTAGGCCAGTTAAGTATAAGATTACCGAAAAGTGAACGCCATCTGATTAGGGTACATTCATGATTAACCTAATAATGCAAACACTCCACATGAACCTTGAGAAAGCTAACATAATTTAGGGTATATACTTGTGACACAATAGTGAATCAATCCTGTGTAGGATATATTGTGACAAGAGCAAAACATATTCAGTCAGTTTATGAAGCAAGTCACACCTAAGACAAGCATTATAAAACATCTGCTTTGCTACAACCCTTGACATCTAAAGCATCTATCAACCCATGCCTCGGTGCTTCAATAAAGAGTTGAGTCACCAGAAATCTTAGCTGGCTGTCTCTGCAGATTTGTCAATGTGTCCACTGTGTGGCACAGTAACATGGCACCCACAAAAAGGAAGACTAAAAAACACAGCCTGACACAAGACAGGGGTGTCACTCCTGAAGTTGCACTGGTTATGCTGCTGTGTAATAGTCATGCAACCATGTGGTTGACTGTGTAATAGTCATGCAACCATGTGGTTGACTGTGTAATAGTCATGCAACCATGTGGTTGACTGTGTAATAGTCATGCAACCATGTGGTTGACTGTGTAATAGTCATGCAACCATGTGGTTGACTGTGTAATAGTCATGCAACCATGTGGTTGACTGTGTAATAGTCGTGCAACCATGTGGTTGACTGTGTAATAGTCATGCAACCATGTGGCTGACTGTATAATATAGAGTACTGGAAATACACATGACTTATTCTATAACTGCACCACTGATCAACGTTGTTTAACACAGAGTAGACATAGTCTACAACTGCATCGTTGACTGTGTAATACACTGCAGGTGTATTAGAAGTACACCATTTGTCCTACAACCGCATATCAACTGTGTAATACACGTGGTATTAGAAGTATACATGACTGGTCCTCCAACTATGTCAGTGATTGTGTAACATACAGTATTGAAAATATACAGCATAATAATAATATGCAGTATCTCTAAACATTTAAGAAACATTTCTATAAGAGATCTATAGTATTAACCAGAACCACTTATTTCACATTACACCAACGACACGTACACAAAGCATCAAATAAATAGTTTTAGTGAAATACTTACAGTATTTGAAAGGCGTGGTAATTTCTTGCGCCAAATGGATACTCTCGGCTTCTGCAGAATCATGTTTAAAACCACCATTGAACAGCAAAATGCACTGCATTAAATGTGTAAACACCACTGGCTGTTCAATAACGTTCCTGTGGTGATTAGTGTGAATAGTTGGTACCGAGTAGTTCATTTGATAAACTAAAACACTGCAGTTGTTCACCTCAATGATGATGGCATACTGTTGTCACATGATCAGTGAACACTATCAAGTCATGTCTAAAAAACCTGACTGCTTCGTCTTATGGTTTGAAAATAATAACTCTGTCGCAAGTCCACGAAAGTCCTTTGCTCCCAAAGACCAATTTATATCTGATTACTGACGTGTCTAATGTGATATCCAGCGAAATGTCAAAAGGTAGGAGAAACTGAGTCATCAGAAACCACACCGGTGATACAAACAGTTGGTCCTACAACTGTGCCACTGCGCTATGGACAGTTTAAGTTGCTTCTGCCATCCAAGTGAATCGCATGACAATGACACTGACAACCAGGGAGGTCTATCACACCCACAAAGCTGGGGTGACGCCCCCAACACATTGTAAATACCAGACACCCTACTGTCCAGGGTGAGAAGATATTACAATGTATTCAATGCTTAATGACCCTATATTTTCTGTTAGTGTTGTGACCAGTCATCACATCAGAATAGATTAATTCTACTACTTACATGCATAGATATATATGCTTAGCATAAACAGTGTTAACAGAAATTAATGTAACTACACATTTATTCAACTACAAATAGTGCCAGAATAGTTGAGATGATGTTTAGCATTGGTTAGTTTTGGGTGATCTATTAGACCTAGCACTGCTAGGCTAGCAGTTACACCTGCGGCTGTCTGTGGTAATTGACCATATAAGGATAAAAGTATATGCAACATATCTCATAAAACACGTGCAGTGGTACAGGGTGAGTGGCGTGACCCGATGTCAAAAAGGACAGTATTCTACTAATTTGATGTGTCACTAAATTTCTTAATTAAAACTTAATTTTACATTTTATAGGTTTATCCAAAACTATGTTTCTAGTTGTTTCCAGCACTTGGCAGGGTTCTATTACCTGACTAGTGACATTTGTGGTTACAACGTTACGCTCTTATGAGGTCTCACTGCACTAGTCATGCAGTCTTTTCCAGAACATTTACACCAATTAAGCGCCGCCCTTTCTATGCTGGCACTGAGGGTGGTCACTGCCAGGGTGCTTGCCGTCCTCAGTGGTTCTTTTACGTCCCAAACCGAGACATTACCGTGATTTTCCAATTCACAAGGGATACAGCCTCCAATGTTGAGAGCCAGGTTGTTACACCAAATATACCATGCTTGCTGTGACCAGGTATTGAACCCGGGCCGCCGGCATGCCAGGCAGGCAGATGTGCTAACCACTACACCACCCGCACCTCTCAAATGCCTGTTGCATCTTGTTGACAGCAAGTCTATCATTTGGCACTTCCTTCAAATAAATTCTTCTGCCATAAAATTTAATATATATAAACTATTACTAATTATTACTAATGAGTTAACTGATGCATTGTCATTACCAAGACCATGGCGAATTCTCACAGCATCTGATTTCAAATACAGTCGCGCCTTGTTATAACGCGGTAGTTGGGGTCCACGAAATGGAACCGCGTTGTAAACGAGGCGCGTTATAGATTATATTCCGCCAGGGGCGCCACCACCCACAAAACGCCACAACAGCAACCGAAGCCAATGTGCTTGTTGCGCGGTGTATGCGTGATTTATAAAACTAACGGACATTGAAACCAACGTAAATGTGTATTACGTTAAAGTAATATACACTGTCGAATGTTGAACTGAATACATCTTGCGAATGTTGTACAGTTTTGAAATAAATTCAGAGCCAACGCGCCTCGTCTGGCGATGCGAACTGAGGCGGAGCGATAACACAGTACGCGGTCACGGTCTAAAATAACCTTGAACTCAGCAGCCGAAACGCACAAATGAATTGACATGTTGCCGAAGTCGGTCAAATATTAATACTTATACTAGTTGCGCTCACTATTGGCTTAATTTCATCTTTTAATTAATCCCAAAATATAAATTTAGATCGCACATTTACTGTGCCGATTTATAATGCAATTCACGGTGGTTCGAGGCTACCGCGGTTTACACGCAGTTGACGAATGCGTATATTTGCGCACAAGTAAATGTTTTTTCGTATACGTAGTGAAGAAAACATAACATAACATTAGCCTGCCATTTCAGTACCATTATTATTTTTCGTCACCGCCCGATTCGTAAGCAATTTAATTGCCATTTACAAGCCGGCAAAGGCGCCCGTTCGCGGAAGCCACAGCGAACGGGCGCCTTCGCCGGCGAAGCCACAGCGAACTGGCAGGAGACAAACGCGATTGATATCGGGGTAAACAAACAGGACTTTGTACCAAATTTACTGTGCCTAAAGTTAATTAAATGCAATCAAAGGAATTGGTAACGCTTTAAACAAACACTTAATAAATTACCACACAAACCAAGCGCTGGTTACACAATAGATCTGTTTCCGTTTGAAAAACGATTGGATTGGTGCCGCGAAGCCGACGGCAGAGCAGAAGCCAGGGGCACAACGAACTCAACAACGCAGTTGTACTTCTGTGTTAAATTTCTTAATATCATTAAATTGTTTCTAGATACACCTGTACAAGACAAACATGAGGATTTCATAAACATAAGTGACAGTTAATTACAGCGTTATTGTTAGCTGTAGCGCCCATTTCCCCCCTGGCGGCAGAAATTCGGGGTCCACGACCGACCGCGTTATAGCCGAATCGCGTTATAGCGAGTCGCGTTATAGCAAGGCGCGACTGTAAGTACAATTTTTAAGCTGACTGCACAAAGCAAATGGTCGAGCCTATGATCAGTACTTATTGAGTGAACTCTCTCACGAATTAAGGGTATCCAAAACAACTGCATTTTTGCCAAACAACACATAACAATTCTGCAGCAATGCTGAACCTGACAGCTGACAATTCCAAGAAAGGAAGTACTACTGAACAGTCTTACTCTAAGACATGCAGCCTGAGCACCAACGTGTGTAGAAAACAAGTTTTTGTTAGACAAGGTGGCACACCTACACAGCTCTCCCACACAGGAACACACCCGTACACTTCCCACAATCTCCTCCAAAACACTTTGGGGCTGTAGTAAACAAGGAGAGTCCAGGAAACACAATTGGGGCTCTGGAAGACAAGGCAAGGCAGTACACAAGGTACACAAGACAGTACCCCAGTAAACTTAGTGGGCCTTGGTAAAGCAGATGGGGCCCGAGTAATCATGGTGGACCAATCAAGACAGAACCCAAATTTATGGGGCCCAGTAAACAAAGTTGTGTCACGGTAAACAGTTAAAGTAGGGCCCTTTTTAATAATATATTTTTGTATAAGGTAAACGTCTTCCCTGCACACGTCACAACCAGTAGTACTCACCAGTCTGGGCGTCTCCGTCTCTACAGAGGGTGGTGGTGAATGTTGACTGCCCCTTACAAGAGAGTAGGATTGCCACATTGCACCTCCTGCCTCCTCTCCACCCATCTCAAATGAGGGTATTCGCTGCAGGTCTGTTGGCCAAACACAACACAAAATAAGAAGCGACATCTCATGCAGTCTGGAAAAACTGCTTTATATAGTAAAATCATAATATCATGTAGACTATATACATTTAATTATGCAGAGGTCGGTCATTTTAAAAAGTTATCCATTCTCTGTGTAATTTGAATGCAATGCCTGAAGATAATGTTTACAACAGTCAGTAGTCAAATTATATATAATGTTCTTCATTTGACCATCGATATGATATCGTAATTGTTTTTTTTGCCCATTAATTTTTTCTTTTTTCATTGCAAGATTCCTAATATTACAATGTAAAATGGTAACATTTACTGTGAAAGAAATTCCGATTACATTTTTACTATTTAATTATTCATCATAAACATAAGATTTGACACTTGCAAGTTAAGTAGATAAAGGTAAAATATTAAAACACTGAGGTGACATTTTGGAAACTACATACTGTGTCAAATTGGATTTCATTTTTTTTTGATTGATTGGCTTTGATCTACCATCACTATAAAAAGGCAGACAGCAACATGTGTTTTGACTAGGAGAGATTAAGTCCCTTGTTAACCCATTCCCATTTCTCCTATGGGCTGCTCTGAACTGTCCTATATGTGTTATATCAACTCTCTGTATATGCCACAGGTGGGCCCTGCTGTCTACAGAACATTACTGCTGCACAACTATAGTAAACAATTACTAATACATGCTTTAGCTTAGCTTTTTCTTCACCATTAGAAGCTGTAACACATTGGGTGTAACCCCGTGTTAATGTCACCGGTGATTTCAACAGACTGCAAAGAGAAGATCATAGGGTTGACGTCTCTCAATTTAAACGAGGCCATTTGAAAGTATGTCAAAGGACACATTAATGCTGATCATTGCTGTCGATCAGCATACTTTATACTCACTTAACAAGTGACAGGTTGCTACCACAGCCATGTTGACATGGACACATTTATTGCAGGCCTCTTCACATAGAGCTGCTCACCCACCTGTCTTGGTTGTTCTCTTCAGTGGCATCTTCTGTGGACTGTCTGTCATCTGCCCACCTGACTCTCCCACTGCCTGGCAAACACAAGTCACTCCAACCTCACACCCAACTGGCAAATCAAATATTTTGCCACACCTAGATATGCCCTTTGTGTTACCATGGTTAGAATTAGAAAGTAACACAGCACAATACTTGGGGAAAACCCTAGGGTAATCAACGAAATCTATAATGTCTTATCTGCACTTGTAGACTGAAGGAACTAAAACTAGTAATTAGAACTTACAGAAAAAAAATTGGGTCATTATAAGTGGATGGTAATCTTGATGTTTTAAAATCATTTATTAAACCAGTACCCACATAAATCAATAAAGATATAAGTGGATGGTAATCTTGATGTTTTAAAATCATTTATTAAACCGGTACCTGCATAAATCAACAAAGATACCAGTCATTAAAAGCTCACTCCAGGGTAGTGGAAGAGGAAGTATAACTGTGACCTGACCCCACTAACTTCCACGCTCGCTGTCCTTTATCAGGAAAATCATCTTAATGCACAAGATGCCACAGGCAAAACATACTTCGATCATTTCCCAACCACCTCTGTGGTTATATAACGTTAGTTGATAACAAGATACAGCCAGGCTACTATAACTTTATATATGTAAACCATTTCAATCTCACATATATCAACAATCTCAATCATATAAAGCTGTCCTGACTGAATCAAGCAACTGACTCTAAAGATTCACCACATTAAAACGGCAGCACTCGATCAGTTATAACCCAAATAACAGATGTCTAATGCTAGGCACCGCTGCATGTAATTGTGCACTAGCATGACACCCCCATGCCCCGAAACTTAACCAAATGTGGTACTTCAATGCCATAGACTTATATTCCATGCGATAGCAAGCAATGTTTTTCAAATACAAAATCTGGAAGTGTCTTTTTTTTGACAAAATGCATGACAATGTTGACTCAAACTGTAATGAATTTAAAGATCAAGTAGAGCATTGCTCACTTAAAAATAGAAGTACTTTGGTAGAAATAAAATCCGAGAGAATTCTGGCAGTTTAATAGCTTCCCTGCTGTGGATACGTTAATGTCCACACCTGAAGTATGCAGTAATCTATACATAAGGTTTATGTGTTGTGAAGTAGCAGTTAAATTAACAGAAGACCCTTTCTGGTTTCACACAGGTGACACATGTCTACGAACACTGACTACACCTACTCTGAGTCACCTGACACCGACATTGCTAGTTATTCCTATATATATACCTCTTATTTACGTACTTTTACATTCTCCTGGTCTAATTTGCCTGGAGATAAATGCAAGACCACCGTGTGAGCTCAAGCACACACAAAATCAGATTTTCCCATAACTGAGAATTTTCCTGGGATGATCTACAATAGTCTTCCTTACTATTATTAATCACTAAATAAAAAATGTAAAGTGAAACATATCAAGATAGCTGGATTGTGACATAAAAACTGGTCAAATTCAACAAGCATACATGTGCACATATAGTCATACACACATGCAATACTTATACATATATAAAATAAGGAATTACAAGTTAACATTGTCACATGGTGATGTTTACTTTATTAGGGGTGCCTACCCATATGGAATGCACTGGAACCTACTAAATACCTTCCCAGCAGTCTTACAAGAAGCAGCTGCTGACAATACTATGCCATTAGTGGCACCGCCCACACATCACCCAACCAGTGCACCCCTCCATACATTGTAGTTTTATTCCACTATTTTTACATTTTACATGAAGCACTTTGAACACAAACAGATGTACTGCATAACATATAATAAAAAATAATTCACCATCAACAAGAATTTGTTTTTATGTTTGGACAACATTCCTACTTTCCACTTGAAATTCTATATAAATCCACATAAATAGTATCCTTGTTTAAACAGCCTGTGGCATTTCCGACTGAGTGTCGCCACCTGCAGGCTACAACACTAATCTACATGAAAGGTAACTGCAATGTTTCTGTAAAGACATTGATCAATTGAGAATAATTAAATCAATTTAAATCCATGATAAAGAGTGAAAGGAGCAGTACTGAAGATAACTATTACAACAATACAATCATTGTGTTTAATTAGTACATCTACTTAACATATGTTTCCGAACAAATCAGAAAAGATAGGGTTAAAAGTTATGAAAATATATAATACTTGTAATATTGGCAATACAATAATTTAAAAACAAAATCCATAAAAATTATAAATGCACAATATGGCAATATTACTTTAATTCTTTTCAAATTTTGGTAATTGCTGTAAATGGCTTGTTTTCAATACTACAAACTGGCCAAGTGACTTGGCTAACCACACTTCCACCCAACTATCCTTTCATATACCTCACCCTCTTGCTACCGACACAGATACATACATGCTGAAACACATACAGACATACATGCATGCACAGAGCACTACTTACAGACTGAGATGTCTGTGGGACTGTCTCAGCTGACTGGGAAGACTGGCCGTCCCTCGAGTCAGTGGGAGACTCCCTCTCTGGGCTCTCCCCTTCCTCAAATGATGGTGTCCGCTGCAGGTCTGGCAGAAAAGGGACAGTACGTGAAGATTCAAGGAGAAGCTACAGACTCTAATTAATGTCACAGTTTGCTTATGTCACAATCAAAATCATTTATCAGCATTATTGTTATGTAATTATTCACTAATTTAATTTATTTATTTACAAATGCTACTGTATTCATTTTAGTTATTTATATACCTATACATATCTTTTTTATTTATTTTAAAATATTAGTATTTGACTTATTGTATACACATCTTTTTTATGTATTTTAAATAGTAATATGTTGTGAAGCGCCACAAACAATTATGGATGTGGTGCTATACCAAATAAAATTATTATTCTTATTTTTTATTATTATTTTACTTTGATTTTGCCAACAATGTTGACCATGATTGTATGTTATGTGATTAATATTAGTTCAGTGACATGATGTCTCATAAATGAACATTTCTGCATACATTGTCTTTTTAATATTTACATTTATTTATACCAACGCAAAAATGGATAAATAATTTAAACCCATAAAAATAAAATACACTTAACTCCCAGCAATTATGCAAATTCAAATAATAATTTTATATACAGGCTTTTTGAAAGTTGTTCTCAGTTAAGAAGAAATGACAAAGATAATTAACATCTTGTTTGTAAGAACAGCACGTATACAATGACACACTAACATACTGGATTATTGGTGCTGTCTGAAATTAATGCAAAATATATATCCACCTGATCATCAGTTACATTTTTAATGTGATATTTGTCCTTCCTCGTGTGTACTTTGGATGATCACTTTCTTGGTTGAGAAGACACCCCCCCACTGAGCATGCACACAAAACAATCACCTATTGCTGTTGTCACTGTCAATGTCAACAACACCCACTGCCATGGTGCCTACCTGCCCGAGCTGCCGTCTTTGTCTCCATCTTCTGCTCACAGTCTCCTGTCTCCACTGTCCTCTGTCAAACACAAGTTGTGTCGCACACTCACAAACAGTTAGTCAGCCACTTCTACCTTCACTTGGATCATTTACATCTCAATGGACATACTTGTGCTTGTGACGGCACCACAAACTGTAAAGCAATCTAGTCCCGCCGCCGCCACTTGCTGTTTAATGGGCCGCTGCAGGAAACTGTATCCTTCTGCATGTTTTTACATGTTTCAGTTATGCCCTGAGTGGGTGTCAGTTGACATAAACTACTGGCATGGATGGGCCAGTAATTGGGGGGCTAACTCTTGTTGTGTTGCCTTCAGCTATGTGGATATGTCTTGGCCTAGCTGGCAGACAAACCTGTTTACTGCATCAATCGTACTTTCATCATGCTAACACCAATGGTTTATTTCACACTGCCTACACGTGACTGTGTACACAGCATGCAACAAAGGGTACTTCAAAGAATGCGTTGTACACCGAGGTAATCACATACGCATGCACTCAGTGAACCAGGAGAAACACATTGTCAACAAGGCCAGCTTCATAATGACAAAAAGTAGATGACCTTTGATAGCAAAGGTAGTATTAACTTGGCTGCATGGCGCTACATTCATGTAAAAAGATGTTTAAATGAAACTAATTAAACTGCATGCAAAGAGTGTACAGTGATTTAATCCTCGACAATCAACTTAAATTGTAATTCTTTAAATGAAACAACCCCGTATAGCTATACCAGGTCTAAGTGGATTATGCAGCCAATTGTTTTCCAAAAAAACAAACCAAACCTTTGTGAAAAGCATCAATATTATAAATCACAAGCTGTTGTTTGTTTCATCAATATAAGGAAAATAAACGTGTAAATAAGTATTAAGTCGAATACTTAAACATTTGCAGAATGCTAAAATCTAAGCTTTGCAAACCGACGCAATATATGCAAATTGGTCATAGCTGAGGCCTCATACTGCGGTCAGACACAGCGCATTGCTATTGCTAAATCAACTGAGTTGTTAGAATAAAGACTGAAGGGCTTGACTGGCACTGGTGGTATCCCAGTCAGATCCCTGTTACGTCTAGTAATCCACTGCAAAATCTGGCATGCTCTACCACTAAAAGTGAACCCGATTACAGTCATTTTTACGTAATTTAGGAACTTGTAAATCACAAATTTTAATAGTAATAACTGCACAAACGTGCGATGTAATCATCCCATCTGAGGAAGTTATAATTAAGTAAGTAAGTGCACCATCTGGGACAGTAGAACACATACACATCATTCCATGACACTTTCCATGTCTTTCACCATATTGTACAGAGTTACGTAATCATATATGAACATTTATGTACCATAAACAGTGTGAAACCAACCTCCCGTCATGACCATAAATATGTTACTACCAATGAGCACCCGACATTAGCTTTCAAATTCGCCCACTGGCCTTTCAAAAATAACCCTACTTAAGCAGAAATTTATCGTGTTAGCCATTGTACTGCCAACACCATTAATGGATGTTTTCATCATTGTATGCCAAGACTGACTGTACGAGGGAACGTTTATAAATGTATAATCGTGTCTTTTATTTTCAAAACTAAAAAACCTATCTGTGTATTTGTGTTTGTATGTGTGTATGTTTGCATGCATGCATGCAGTTTTTGTCTTCATCAATTCTGAAAGAATTAAAAACATGTGGCTTTGAAACACGGTACATTCTTTCCCAGCAGTAAATGCACAGCACAGACATAATGTGTTGTCCGGCCCAGTATGTGATCCAAAGTGTTGCCAGACTTGCCTGCTTCATGAGAGGTGGTAACTCCACAATGTCAAGGCCACTGCCAGATAGCTTGTTGCCCCTATAATTGAAACAATAACTTCAGGACTTGTAAAATACAACTATTCAGTCAAATGAATATGTATTAATTAGCACAATCATCTGCGAATGTCACCCCTATGATTGAAACAAAAACTTCAGACTTGTAAAATATAACTATTTAGTAAAATGAACATGTATTAGCACAATCATGTGAATGTCACGCATGCAGTTAACTTTCTACTACTTTCACAAATACCAAGCTTCCA
This sequence comes from Ridgeia piscesae, assembly GCA_025642075.2. Lineage (NCBI taxonomy): Eukaryota > Metazoa > Annelida > Polychaeta > Sabellida > Siboglinidae > Ridgeia > Ridgeia piscesae. The sequence goes on from JAODUO010000798.1 coordinate 149,805, forward strand.
CTCATTTTCGAGCTGCAGAATGAATACTATGAATGTCAACCCTACAGTGAAGACAACCAGAAGGCTGTACAGGTAAAAGTTGACACTTGGTCATAACGATAACGTTAGTTGCAGTGAGTAAAGAGAACTACCCTGAACTCTGTTCATCAATGTAAAAGTGTGGCTCTCCATGAGATAATACTGTGAGGCATGTCTTACCTGCAGGAGGACGCAGGAGAGCTGCCCGGCTGGTAGGCTGGCGGAGACTTGTACTGTGGCGGTGCCACCTGTGAACCCTGCATTTTCCTACCAGCCGCTGTGCCCACCAGTTCTTCAGGATCAACCTCTGAACCCTCCTCGACTAACGTAGACAACTTGCGCAGCCTGCAACCAGTCACCTTGGTGTTAAAGGCAGGACAAAAAGGCCATGCCAGAGGGATGTAGATAGAGGTTTAGGTGTTTGTGCACTGGCTGCCAGGGAGAGGAGGAAGTGTGGGCTGTGAGAGAACAACCAGTGCCTAATGTGAGCTATAATGCCTTCATTGTTACCAAGTCAAGTTGTCCGTAATGTAATTGCACCAGTTCATGCGTGGATGCACAACATCTGTTGTGCTACTAACAGGCGCACCGGAAAATGCCTCAAACTGCTTCATAATCCCTCCCTCCCTGCCTCCCTGCCTCCCTGCCTCCCTGCCTCCCTGCCTCCCTGCCTCCCTGCCTCCCTGCCTCCCTCCCTCCCTCCCTCCCCCTTCCTCACCCCTCACCCCTCACCGCTCCCCCTGCCTGCCTGCTTGCCTGCCTCCCTCTCTCCTGTCCGTGTGTACAAACTGTTGCAATAATGCCATAATTGTTGAATGAGTCGAGTTGTTTTTACCATAATCCCACAGGATTGTGTGTGGGTGCACATCAGATGTCACATAACTAACAGCAAATGGCACAAAAGGAAGTCTGTTCTGAATTAAGTTGTCTTCATGAACTTGTGGCCTCTTTCCAAAAAACTACATCCTGAATGGATTAAAAAAAATTGCAATATCTTTAGCAATGTTGTCGACCTAGGCAAATTCGCAATATACATGTAACCTTGAGTACTTAAAAAACAGGAAACGGAATATGTAACTGCCACCTGCCACTCTGTCCTGGCATCCAGAGTATGTTTTTACACATTAACTCTAAGTGCCTCATCTTACGGTCGACGCCCAGGAAGAGCCCCAGACCCAATCAACAGCTTGCAGTTTTATTATCCAAAAAACTCAGGATTTCCCTTCGAGCAGCGACTGTCCTGTTTTATCTCAGTGACATCTGACAATTGTTCCTTTCAACCTTTCAACCATTGCTAGCAGCAACATCTCTTTCTTCTGGAATTCACGAAATGTGCTGGAATTTATAGGACACGATCCCAGATTAAGTAATATATGTATAGCCGGTATTGTGTGGGTGAATCCAGGGATTCCATCCTGTTAGGACAGGTGGTAATACAGCATTCAATTAACACACATGTATAGACATTAGTTGAATAAACTGTACTGTATCACATTGGTTTTAGTCAAAATGAAGTTATCTACTCCACTCAGCAAGGCCAGTGATCAGAACGCAGCAGGTATATAAGGTATATGGTCTTTCACTATATAACTGTTCAGAATATTAATTTTATACGTTTGTCACCTACTGGTGAAAATTAACCACAACCACACTATTTTAAAGAAAATTAAATAAGCATCAAGATTAACTCAAACTTAATTTGTACAGAAAATAAATAATTTGGAAAATACAGCTTAAATAAAACTTGCAGAAGCAGCCACAAATGGAATACCAATTACGTGGCAGATCACTTGGCCTTCAGTGTGTGGCAGTGTGCAGTCATCAATACACAATTATTAATTACCCATGGTTCCTAGCAAGCCAGCTAGCCTCCAGAGTTTGGGTCAAGTAAGGCAGCCTCAAATACATAAAGTAAAATTTCCAAAAGTTTTTCTCTAATTTTAGGGTACATAGGTAGTACACAAGAAATGTATTTGATGGAATCTTTCTAAGGGCACCTCAGGGCCTACAATTGAATAACAATGTGTTGCTCATGCATGATAGCAGTGTGCTAAGATAGGTCTATGCCAGATTATAAAAACAGATCTTCACCAGTTTTTGAGATATGCGGCACACAGTGGACCGAGTGACGTCATAAATCTACTGGACCTTCAGCCCAAAGGACTATAAATGATACTGCAGAAGCTGTTGTTTTGAAGGTTACCCGTCCGCAACGTTTGGTGAAACTTTGGCTAATATAATATTCTGTTGCACAGTCCAGACTGGCTGCTGCCACCTACCAGATAGAAAATGACCTAAATCTTTAAATTCATAAAGCCTTGTATTAACATCAAGAGTTATGGAGCTATACTGTCTCTGCCACCCACCTCAGAAAGTATATTTCAAATTTTATTATTCTGATAAAAATGAAGCTGCATGTAGCAATTTGCAGTAGTTGCCTGCACCCATCTCCTGACTACATCTGATATACGTCTCCCTCACAGTCTAGCTTCATCACCTTATAGATCCCGTTACACAAGCCAACAAACCAAATCCAGAATCACTGCTAACCATCAGATCTATTAGAACCTTAAGTTTGACATTGCTACAGAAAATGCCTGAGCACGGGGCTCATGCAAATGACGGTATGACGCGCACGCATATCTCCCACATCGTGCAGCAACTGGATATTTCTCAATTGTCATTGATCAAATCGTTGTGTTTTCCAATAACTATGGTTATTTCAGAATTGATGTTTCCAGAAATGGAAGGGCCATTCAATTAGTGGCAAAACGATACCAGAGATGGCATGTGTCATTGTATTGTTGACATTGTACCACAGCTTTTGAATGAGGCCTATTTATGCGAATTTAAAATACTTGTTACGCAACATGATGATTTTTAGGGTGGGTGCTTATTTGTAGGTTATATGAGCGTTTATGACACAAGCCGAGTAAAATTAACTTAGGAAAGTGTGTATTAGATATTGTACATGACAAAAAATCTGATTTTAGAAAATCGACAAATTTCATGATATTTGCTATTTTATGCAGAGCACGATCCCTTAACCAAGACAACAACATTCATCAAGCAAAACGAGCTGTGGACTGAGACCTCACCAATGAGAGCTGTGGACTGAGACCTCACCAATGAGAGCTGTGGACTGAGACCTCGCCAACCAATGAGAGCTGTGGACTGAGACCTCGCCAATGAGAGCTGTGGACTGAGACCTCGCCAATGAGAGCTGTGGACTGAGACCTCGCCAATGAGAGCTGCGGACTGAGACCACACCAATGAGAGTTGCAGACTGAGACCTCACCAATGAGAGCTGTGGACTGAGACCTCACCAATGAGAGCTGTGGACTGAGACCTCACCAATGAGAGCTGCGGACTGAGACCTCACCAATGAGAGCTGCGGACTGAGACCTCACCAATGAGAGCTGTGGACTGAGACCTCACCAATGAGAGCTGCGGACTGAGACCTCACCAATGAGAGCTGTGGACTGAGACCTCACCAATGAGAGCTGTGGACTGAGACCTCACCAATGAGAGCTGTGGACTGAGACCTCCCCAATGAAAGCTGTGGACTGAGACCTCCCCAATGAGAGCTGTGGACTGAGACCTCCCCAATGAGAGCTGTGGACTGAGACCTCACCAATGAGAGCTGTGGACTGAGACCTCACCAATGAGAGCTGTGGACTGAGACTCCACCAAAGAGCTTTTTTCATCAGTCTCAAGGCTTATGTTGTCTGCAGCAATAACAGTCCACTGATGTATACAGACAGATTGAGAAGAAACACGAGGAGAGATAACTACAACAGTTGTTGACAAGCCAAGGAAGACCTGGCAGCACTGTCTGTAGTGTTGAGTCAGGTCACAAGGTATCGAGCCATGGGATGCTTGGAACTGTGCCAGTTGGAGGAAGACAACTAGGAGACAAGACAGTTGACACAGCAGAGTCAGGAAAGACAACAACAAATGAACAATTCACAAATTACAAGATATACAGACTGATGAAGGCAGGTAAATGAAATGCTGCTAGCGAGGAACTGCCTCTTATCAACATCTTGCCCACACAGAAACAACACTGGTGGGATGCCTGGCTGGGAATTTCTAATCATAAAACAGAAACAGAAGCCACAGACTCACCTATTTTGAACCAGATCACGTTCTTCAGCAGCATCGTCCCTGATGTGACCATCACAACACTCCTCTGGTTTGAGATTTGCGTCTGACTCAACATGCGACATCACCACCTGACTGCAGTCACATGACTGGCAGCCACATTCCAAACACGTGCTGCTGTCATCCGTTCCAGGGTAAGCGGGTGTCTCTGAAGTGACGGGTGTCAACTCGGGAGTAGTGACAGTGCTATCGCCATCGTCCAGATCAAGCGATCGCGCTGCCGAGTCTAGACTCAACTCAATCGCGAGTCTAAAGCTCGGTGTACGTTGCATGCATGGCTGGTCCTCGTCGGTGCTACAGAAGCTGTCAGGAGTCCGTGGAGTCTCTGGAGCATGTGTGCTCTTGTACACAGACCCACTGCTCAGCTCCGACCGTACACTACACGAACTGACATCAATACCACTGGTGCTGGAGCCGGTGGACGTGTTCACAGCGGCGTACCGACTGTCAGCAAGTTGTGGCCGACAGGTCCGGTCGTTCTCCGTCTGTGTGGCGGTGTTGACGAGGCGTGACGCCCGACACAGCTGGCATGGCGTCATCAACTCCGGCCGCTCCTCCCAGAAACTGTCCGCCTCCGACACGGCAATGTCATCACCGAACTCCTCTGCCGATGACGATGCCAGCTGCCATCTGTCTGTGGCCCGGTTTCTCATGAGGTGGTCCAGGTCCAAGGTGAGAGCCTCTGCAGATGTTGGTTTTAGTAGAACATTTAGCAAGACTCATTCAAATGACATGGCTGCTGGGTAAGGAATCAACTCGGGTACATCAAGAACACAACACGTTGTTAATCTATGCACAGCACACAATGATTCTGGCTTATTCTGTCTGTGCAGTGAGTTGGCACAAACAGGTACAACTGGTCTTGTTCCCAGCCAAACTCAACAGTTTGAAGCTTAGTGGAGGAAAGGAATAATTACAGAAAGACTTGTGCAGAGTTTATCATCAACAAAACATTTGCAGACAATCAGGCACAAGGAATTATGCACAGGACATAGTTGTAGCAGCGTTCTATTAAGCTACACGGTACCTACCAATGAGTGGTGAGTTGAGACGGCTGTCATTGTTGTTTCTGTAGTCGTAGTTCTGCTCACTGCAGCAGAAGCCTAGTGGCAGTGGTCTCGCCTCCTACAAACACACTGGACTACAGAGACACAGGCCACCACTCAGGGAGACCACAGAGACACAGGCCTGTGACCACTCAGGGAGACTACAGAGACACAGGCCACCACTCAGGGAGACAACAGAGACACAGGCCTGTGACCACTCAGGGAGACTACAGAGACACAGGCCACCACTCAGGGAGACTACAGAGACACAGGCCACCACTCAGGGAGACAACAGACACAGGCCACCACTCAGGGAGACTACAGAGACACAGGCCACCACTCAGGGAGACTACAGAGACACAGGCCACCACTCAGGGAGACTACAGAGACACAGGCCACCACTCAGGGAGACTACAGAGACACAGGCCACCACTCAGGGAGACAACAGAGACACAGGCCACCACTCAGGGAGACACAGAGACACAGGCCACCACTCAGGGAGACTACAGAGACACAGGCCACCACTCAGGGAGACTACAGAGACACAGGCCACCACTCAAGGAGGAAAGATCAACTAGAGACACAGGCCACCACTCAGGGAGACTAGAGACACAGGCCACCACTCAGGGAGACTACAGAGACACAGGCCACCACTCAGGGAGACAACAGAGACACAGGCCACCACTCAGGGAGACTACAGAGACACAGGCCACCACTCAGGGAGACTACAGAGACACAGGCCACCACTCAGGGAGACTACAGAGACACAGGCCACCACTCAGGGAGACTACAGAGACACAGGCCACCACTCAGGGAGACTACAGAGACACAGGCCACCACTCAGGGAGACTACAGAGACACAGGCCACCACTCAGGGAGACTACAGAGACACAGGCCACCACTCAGGGAGACTACAGAGACACAGGCCACCACTCAGGGAGACTACAGAGACACAGGCCACCACTCAGGGAGACTACAGAGACACAGGCCACCACTCAGGGAGACTACAGAGACACAGGCCACCACTCAGGGAGACTACAGAGACACAGGCCACCACTCAGGGAGACTACAGAGACACAGGCCACCACTCAGGGAGACTACAGAGACACAGGCCACCACTCAGGGAGACTACAGAGACACAGGCCACCACTCAGGGAGACAAGAGACACAGGCCACCACTCAGGGAGACTAAGAGACACAGGCCACCACTCAGGGAGACTACAGAGACACAGGCCACCACTCAGGGAGACTACAGAGACACAGGCCACCACTCAGGGAGACTACAGAGACACAGGCCACCACTCAGGGAGACAACAGACACAGGCCACCACTCAGGGAGACTAAGAGACACAGGCCACCACTCAGGGAGACTACAGAGACACAGGCCACCACTCAGGGAGACTACAGAGACACAGGCCACCACTCAGGGAGACTACAGAGACACAGGCCACCACTCAGGGAGCACAACACTGTTTTTCTCTAATTCTGGTGTCATCGTGACATAATTTTCTGTTTAGTTATTGATTTCCTCTAACCAAAATGTGGATAAGTCACAGTTCCAGTTTGTTTTTTGTAAAACTTACCTAATATAAACCGTGAACAAATTTTGTGATCCTAAACATTTCTTATACTGAATGAACTTACAATATGGTCAGGCCAAAAAAACAAGTATCTGTTTTGTCTGCAGTAACTACAGCCGATTTGGGTGCTATCAACACCACCAGGTGGCAGTACTCCTGCCACTCTTGCCTGCCAAGGACAGACTGTATTACATAACACAACAATTATCCTGTCCCTATCCTACCATGTGATTTTAAATAGTAAACCCTTACCGATTTCTTAAACTCAGAAACAAATCAGGTACATGTTACTAATAGGACACATTTGCACAACAGGTATAAGTGCTTAGTTACTTTTTGGGCAGTGCCAACACTGAGCACTGATAGAAGAGTCCACAGACGGCAGGGTGTATCTTCCTTGTTGATTGTTTGAAAACAAAATTAATTGTAGAATTTCACACAAAAAACTTGGATAAAAATCAATTTGCACAGTTTGATCATAAGTGAAATCTTATATTTCCATTACTGTGTCCTTGCAAACACCACTGTGTGGGAGACACAAATGACGTCTTCAAGCAGTTAGCATGTAGATAATAAGAATCTGCCTGCATGTTGGCAGCAATCACTACAGAGGAACACTCACAAATACAGACCGTTCTATGAAAGTTGTCATCACTTCTGGAGCCTAACGTCAATGTCTTTGCATTCCCAAATTTTGTGCAATTGTACATTTTCACTGCACTTGACCAATCTTTAAGTTGTGTCTTTAAATGTTATCTACCATCCCAGTGAAGTATGCACAGCTGTCTCAACGGTACTTACAAGTGAGGCGAGGGCCATCTGACTCTTGGCCAGCTGCATGCGCAGTGACTGCATCTCCTGCACCATTTGTTCCCGCAGCAACTCTGTTGACGCTGTCACCCCACTCTCCTGTCAACACACCTCTCTCATGACACCAGTGACAGTAACACATCAGCTTAGTGATGACAGTGGCAAATAACCACAGTGGGTGCCAGTGATACATGAACCCAGTAGAGACAGTTATGCACAAGAATGCAGTGGTGACACTGACACAAGATCACAGTGGTGACACTGACACAAGAGCACAGTGGTGGCCATGACACATGACATAAGTGGCAGAAGCTGACAAGATTATCTGAATAACAGGACATTATTTTAGAAAATATTTTATATTCGGATTAGGATTGCTGAGCGATGTATTATATATGGGTGAAATGAACAACATTGCCTGCCTGCCCAATCATTATTAAATAAATTGACTGGACCAAGAACTTAAAGAAAGACAGCAACAACAAATACTAATGTCATCTCTAGAAACTGGACGCATACCAAAACAATCCATCAAGGATTGATGCATGAAATGAACAGGACGTTGGGATATTCACACAACATATTGCTCAATAAATCAGTCACATCTACTACAATTGCTCTTTTCTTGCTAACAGCAGACAGCAATGACATTACACTGCACTGGAGGATTAGTGGACACTGGCACTGAATATGCAAAGACAACGTAAACTAATCAAGTACAGCTTTGTGCAGTATGCATAATTGAGTACCATCTCTGGCCCCTAAACCACTGTGGAAAGATCCCATTTACAATTGTCAAATCACTAAAACTAGCAGAAATGGTGCTACATATAAACAAACACAAAAGTCGGTTTCCCAAAGAATTTGTATGTAATGTTTGTAATGACATGAATTTTAGCAATTATGTAAAACATTTCTAACAGACCTGGGACACTACAGAAAACATGTGAACTTCAGTTCAGTGCTTTATCAGTGTGACATAAGTCACAAACTCTAAACGAATCCACATTGTCAATCAATGGGACATTTAAAAAGGCGTTAATTTTCTTCCTAAAGAGCCAAGATGAACTCCTGAGAGTTTAGGGCCTGAGATGCAAATCATCTTGGACTAACTGACCAATGCTACTACACACACACCTACTTAGGTAAACACACAACATATAACAAAGATCAAATTATTTAGTTGGGTATTTGAATTACTTGAAACACCCAACTTGTTTCACAAGTGACAACAATTCCCTGTAGGTGATAACCTCCCTTTGGTACAACATACACCCTCCATCTCGTACATCATCACGCACAGACAACACAGCACCCTCCGTCTCGTACATCATCACACACAGACAACACAGCACCCTCCATCTCATACATCATCACACACAGACAACACAGCACCCTCCATCTCGTACATCATCAAGCACAGACAACACAACACCCTCCGTCTCGTACATCATCACGCACAGACAACACAGCACCCTCCATCTCGTACATCATCACGCACAGACAACACAGCACCCTCCATCTCGTACATCATCACGCACAGACAACACAGCACCCTCCATCTCGTACATCATCACGCACAGACAACACAGCACCCTCCATCTCGTACATCATCACACACAGACACCACAGCACCCTCCATCTCGTACATCATCACGCACAGACAACACAGCACCCTCCATCTCGTACATCATCACACACAGACACCACAGCACCCTCCATCTCGTACATCATCACACACAGACACCACAGCACCCTCCATCTCGTATATCATCACACACAGACAACACAGCACCGTCCATCTCGTACATCATCACACACAGACAACACAGCACCCTCCATCTCGTACATCATCAAGCACAGACAACACAGCACCCTCCGTCTCGTACATCATCACACACAGACAACACAGCACCCTCTGTCTCGTACATCATCACACACAGACAACACAGCACCCTCCATCTTGTACATCATCACGCACAGACAACACAGCACCCTCCATCTCGTACATCATCAAGCACAGACAACACAGCACCCTCCGTCTCGTACATCATCACACACAGACAACACAGCACCCTCCGTCTCGTACATCATCACACACAGACAACACAGCACCCTCCATCTCGTACATCATCACGCACAGACAACACAGCACCCTCCATCTCGTACATCATCAAGCACAGACAACACAGCACCCTCCGTCTCGTACATCATCACACACAGACAACACAGCACCCTCCGTCTCGTACATCATCACACACAGACAACACAGCACCCTCCATCTCGTACATCATCAAGCACAGACAACACAGCACCCTCCGTCTCGTACATCATCACACACAGACAACACAGCACCCTCCGTCTCGTACATCATCACACACAGACAACACAGCACCCTCCATCTCGTACATCATCACGCACAGACAACACAGCACCCTCCATCTCGTACATCATCAAGCACAGACAACACAGCACCCTCCGTCTCGTACATCATCACACACAGACAACACAGCACCCTCCGTCTCGTACATCATCACACACAGACAACACAGCACCCTCCATCTTGTACATCATCATGCACAGACAACACAGCACCCTCCATCTCGTACATCATCACACACAGACAACACAGCACCCTCCATCTCGTACATCATCACGCACAGACAACACAGCACCCTCCATCTCGTACATCATCACACACAGACAACACAGCACCCTCCATCTCGTACATCATCACGCACAGACAACACAGCACCCTCCATCTTGTACATCATCACACACAGACAACACAGCACCCTCCATCTCGTACATCATCACGCACAGACAACACAGCACCATCCATATCGTACATCATCACACACAGACAACACAGCACCCTCCATCTCGTACATCATCACACATAGACAACAGCACCCTCTATCTCGTACATCATCACACACAGACAACACAGCACCCTCCGTCTCGTACATCATCACACACAGACAACACAGCACCCTCCATCTCGTACATCATCACGCACAGACAACACAGCACCCTCCATCTCGTACATCATCAAGCACAGACAACACAGCACCCTCCGTCTCGTACATCATCACACACAGACAACACAGTACCCTCCGTCTCGTACATCATCACACACAGACAACACAGCACCCTCCATCTTGTACATCATCATGCACAGACAACACAGCACCCTCCATCTCGTACATCATCACGCACCGACAACACAGCACCCTCCATCTCGTACATCATCACACACAGACAACACAGCACCCTCCATCTCGTACATCATCACGCACAGACAACACAGCACCCTCCATCTCGTACATCATCACACACAGACAACACAGCACCCTCCATCTCGTACATCATCACGCACAGACAACACAGCACCATCCATATCGTACATCATCACACACAGACAACACAGCACCCTCCATCTCGTACATCATCACACATAGACAACAGCACCCTCTATCTCGTACATCATCACACACAGACACCACAGCACCCTCCGTCTCGTACATCATCATGCACAGACAACCCAGCACCCTCTATCTCATACATCATCATGCACAGACAACACAGCACCTTCCGTCTTGTACATCATCACACACAGAAAACACAGCACCCTCCATCTCATACATCATCACGCACAGACAACATAGCACCCTCCGTCTCGTACATCATAACACACAGACAACACAGCACCCTCCATCTCGTACATCATCACACACAGACAACACAGCACCCTCCATCTCGTACATCATCATGCACAGACAACACAGCACCCTCCATCTCGTACATCATCACACACAGACAACACAGCACCCTCCATCTCATACATCATCACACACAGATAACACAGCACCCTCTATCTCATACATCATCACGCACAGACAACACAGCACCCTCCATCTCATACATCATCACACACAGACAACACAGCACCCTCCATCTCGTACATCATCACACACAGACAACACAGCACCCTCCATCTCGTACATCATCACACACAGACAACACAGCACCCTCCATCTCGTACATCATCACGCACAGACAACACAGCACCCTCCATCTCGTACATCATCACACACAGACAACACAGCACCCTCCATCTCATACATCATCACACACAGATAACACAACACCCTCCATCTCGTACATCATCACACACAGACAACACAGCACCCTCCATCTCGTACATCATCACACACAGACAACACAGCACCCTCCATCTCGTACATCATCACACACAGACAACACAGCACCCTCCATCTCGTACATCATCACACACAGACAACACAGCACCCTCCATCTCGTACATCATCATGCACAGACAACACAGCACCCTCCATCTCATACATCATCACACACAGATAACACAACACCCTCCATCTCGTACATCATCACACACAGACAACACAGCACCCTCCATCTCATACATCATCACACACAGACAACACAACACCCTCCATCTCGTACATCATCACACACAGACAACACAGCACCCTCCATCTCGTACATCATCACACACAGACAACACAGCACCCTCCATCTCGTACATCATCACACACAGACAACACAGCACCCTCCATCTCGTACATCATCACACAAGTAAGCATGGTTCTAAGACTGCACCAACCTCAACACAATCAATATGTGCAAATGCAACCTGGATCACCTTGAAGCGTGCCAAGCAACCGAACTTCATTCAGAACTTACTATTAAATTTAGAAACGTATCTGATTTGTTGCCGTATAGTCCTAAGTGTTTTCCATCTATATACTGGAAATTTAATAATTTTACACTTTAATCCCTGGTGTATGTTTGTGTTGCATGTCTGCAAGTGTGCATATTGTGTGTCTGTGCATCCTTATATAAACAACAAGTTTTCTGGGTTTATGAATCGTGCAAATGTGGTATATAAAACTAACATTGTATTTCTAAGAAATTATGTCCGGATGTTGAGGTTTCTGGAATATTGTTTCGCGGATTAATGAAGTCTCACTGCAGATAGTATTTCTTACTGTCTGGCCAGCAGAAATATCAAAAACAAACTAATAATACTATTAACTGGCATAGAAGATGACATTGTGGACAATGGTGCAGGTATTTATGGTTGTCGTACCTGACTGTGTGAGGACATGCCATCTACATCGATGTCAGCGTGTACGAGACGCCACAACTCCTTCATGTCCTGTTGCCGCTGCAGACAGGTGGACGCCAGAGACTCCTGCAAGTATGACATGTCACTGACTCACTCACTCTCTCTCGCCGACTCATTCACTCAACCACCCACCCACCCAATCACTCACCCATCTAATCGCTCACCCACCTAGTCACACATTCACCCACCCACCCACTCATGGACCACTCAAAGACCCACCCACCCACCCAATGGGCACAGATGATACATTCAATAGGTATAGATGATATGTTCAATGGGTATAGATGATATGTTCAATGGGCACAGATGATACGTTCAATAGGCACAGATGATACATTCAATGGGTATAGGGGGTACAGATGATACGTTCAATGGGCACAGATGATACGTTCAATGGGCACAGATGATACATTCAATGAGTATAGATGACACATTCAATGGGTATACATGATACGTTCAATGGGTATAGATGATACATTCAATGGGTATAGATGATACATTCAATGGGTATAGATGATACGTTCAATGGGTATAGGGGGTACAGATGATACATTCAATGGGTATAGGGGGTACAGATGATACGTTCAATGGGTATAGATGATACGTTCAATGGGTATAGATGATATGTTCAATGAGTACTGCAAAAGTTCAAATGCAGACTTGCTAAACTGGATAAAGATAAAAATAGTTTCTGAATCCAACGACACTGTATCCTGTCCTTACTCCTCAAACAACTTTATTTTTTCTTCCCTTGCTGATCTTTTCAACTGAAAACCATTTTGATTTCTCCAGGAAGGATTTTGCCGTGCTGAACTTATTATGGAGACTATTCGAGCAAAAATATCCCACTATTTATAGCCAGTGGTCTGTTCTCAAAAAATCAAGCAACAAAGATTAAAATAACTTGCTCAAAGTTTAAAATGGCAGCAAGAAGATTCAAAGCTCGAAATTCTCAACTGAGAATCCGAAGCTGAGAATTTACTTGATTGAAAATTCAAACCTTTAATGATTACACCACTGCACTTCACATATAAATACAAGACTTCATATCAACCACATGTCACAGCAGGGTGTGGTGGCAATAATGGCAAACAGGGTGTGGTGGCAATGATGGCACACAGGGTGTGGTGGCAATGATGGCATACAGGGTGTGGTGGCAATGATGGCACGCTGGGTGTGGTGGCAATGATGGCATGCTGGGTGTGGTGGCAATGATGGCACGCATGGCAATGATGGCATACAGGAAGAAGGCTGTCTAAATGAACCGACCTGTTTCTTGGTCAGTCCCTTATTGCCAAACCTATCAGTCTGTGACAAATACGGAGTCTGGAAACTAGCTTACTCTAATCGATTTGTCCTTTACTTGAGCAGTAACTGTTTTACTTACGCTGTGTATGCCCAAATTGAATTTACTTCAGACAGTTTCCCTGTTGGATGGTGGTTCCTACCATAAAAGGTCATAGCAGACTGGCCACCCTTGAGCTAAATCAATTTTTTTGTGGAAATCAAAATTGTTCATTGGTTATAATAAGCCTGTGCCTTTCCAACCAGTACTGCTGCCATCAACGAGACTATGAATGTGTCTGCACCAAACATGATCCCTTGGGTTTGATGGAAATCTGTTTTGCATCATGGGTTTATCATTTAATTCTGTGTTTCTTTGATGAACACAATAAAATAAAATTTATTGCAATATTTCTAGTTTACATAAATCCATATAGAAACAGGACATAGCAGTATAGAAAATATATATATATATATATATATATATATATATATATATATATATATATATATATATATTATATGTATATAATTATATACCTCCCAAAAATTCAAGCTACTCATTACAGTACATCCATAAAAGGGTCAGGTGTGTAACGCTATTTGATATTTCAAACCCCTGTGGGAAAATGACTTAACCAGCCTATGTGTCAAGTCCCTACTTAGATATGCACAGAATGCAAATGGGAGCCCCAGACGACCGACTAGTCAATTACACTTGTCACTGAGCTAAGCGAGGCGGTAAATCATGGTAGATCGGCTCTCAATGTCACTGAACTTTTCCCAGTGAAAAAAACAAAAATCAATATGCATGAGAACTTGCACAGCACTAACAAAAGCCTCGTATATAAAGACAAATCCCGATAACAACATGAAATAGAATTTTAGCTGGAGATTGTCTACATGTCTCATGGAACAGGTTAGTGTTTCAAAAACAGGTGTTTCAGTGGTAAAAACATATTTACAGTGTAAACTGTTTCTATATTCACAAACACACTCAAAATATATAGTAAGTGTCCTGTCTGACCACAGAGCTCTGAATCACCAACTCCCACTCCAGCTATTTATTGGCTTGTCAATGAAAAAAAGAGCACACCTACAAATTCAAATATGAAGTTTCTTGATAAAGTCAGAAAAATAGAGACAATATATGAAGGGGTTTACTTCATACTGGTGGTAATTAAGGATGCAAACAACAGAATTATACTATTATTTCAGAAAATTTATCTGTGAAAGTGTATGCTGAAGGATTCATTCGAATCTTAAATGAAAACAGCACAGCTTTTCACAAAGTCAGTACCATAATAACTACACTATGTTTTCGGACACTATAAATTATACAAAAATAATAAGTTTTGTCAATGATACATTTTTGGTGGTGTCAAACAGAATATATGGCTCGTGAGTTTGTGTTTGGTTGGTTCTTCAGTGAGAGTTTACGACAATCAGGCCACAAAACTTCTGCCATAACCATCGCAGCAGACTCCAGCAGGTGTAGAAGCACAATGATCGTGATCACACTGACACATATTCTGTCCCGCATAATGCTAGAGGTGTGAGAGGTGATGAACTGAGCAGTGAGAGTCCTGTGATCACTTGCCTATAGGTGTGTACATGATCACTTGCCTGTAGGTGTGTACGTGATCATTTGCCTGTAGGTGTGTACATGATCACTTGCCTGTAGGTGTGTATGTGATCACTTGCCTGTAGATGTGTACGTGATCACTTGCCTGTAGGTGTGTATGTGATCACTTGCCTGTAGGTGTGTACATGATCACTTGCCTGTAGGTGTGTACGTGATCATTTGCCTGTAGGTGTGTATGTGATCACTTGCCTGTAGGTGTGTACGTGATCACTTGCCTGTAGGTGTGTACGTGATCACTTGCCTGTAGGTGTGTATGTGATCACTTGCCTGTAGGTGTGTATGTGATCACTTGCCTGTAGGTGTGTATGTGATCACTTGCCTGTAGGTGTGTATGTGATCACTTGCCTGTAGGTGTGTATGTGATCACTTGACTGTAGATGTGTATGTGATCACTAATGCCTGTAGATGTGTATGTGATCACTTGCCTGTAAGTGTGTATGTGATCACTTGCCTGTAAGTATGTATTCTTCTGTCTCTCCACCAGGCACTCAGAAGAGGTCGACTCCAGCTCTCCCTCAAGACCCACCACTTTCTCTGCAAGAACACGCACTCTCATACAGTCTTACATGGTGTGTTTGGGGGAAGAGTAGGACTTCTGACAGCCTTATCAGCCACCTCCAAACTCACACAGCCTGGGTTATGAATGACGATGAAGATGGCAATGAAGGACACACGCCACATATCTGGACACACTGTTATTTGAGGTGACAACAAATTGTACATTTAAACGTCCTGAATTAGTGTGACAGATGTACTTAATTATGAAAATGCACGCAAGACATAATTTTTTTTAGCAAACTCACCTTCCGATTTTTCATATTTTTCCGTCAGCTCCATGTTAGTGCTGCATGCAAAACAAGGAATGCCAGTCACGTTTAGAGGTACAAACTACAAGTATACTTGTGTATCACAAGACACTGTGCTATGTAGCTTTTACTTCTTACAGTCAGTAGTACACAAAGCTATCAGCAGCTATTGCAACAACATAGCAGGCTGAATAGTATGGCTACAGTAATTCAGCTACTGCATTTCTATTGCAACTATTTGCACCTCGATCAGCATAACACGATTTCCAAAACAAACTTATTTGCACTTGAATTACATTTATTTTAAATCTAAAATACATTCTAACTAGTTTGCATGACACAATGGAATGTATCTACTATTGACTGCAGTCACCTATACCTTCAACATCATATATATATATATTGATAAAGTACTTTAATATCTGTTTCAAAAGTAATTGCTTTTTAACCATTTCCACTTGAAGTACTTACTTTTGCACCCAACAGTCAATTTTAACTGTGCTCCAGCGATATTGTTTATTATCTTGTGTGTGATGCCCCAAAACACATGGGCCCCAAAACACATGGGCCCCAAAACACAGGGACATCTTCCCTGCACTATGCCAAATTAGCGAATACCATTCAGCACAAAACACACATAATACATCAGTTTTACCAAGTGTTTAGCAAAGCAGGCTGGTCACTAATCACAACCATTCAAAGCCTGTTTCACTAATGAATCATGTATCAGTTTGCTTAAATAAATGTTGCACCAAAATATTGTGCTTGCAGAGAAGGTAAGTTTGTATTAACATTGAACAGCTGGAACAATTTCTTGTAGACAAAGCCATGTGTCATCACACAGAATTGTATTGATACAATGTTTTTATTCACTCATGTCCTCGTGTGAAGTGTTTTACAGAACTGTCTGAGAGACCGAGTTCACAGCAGATCACACATTTACACCGAGTCACAACTGTTGTGATGAACATTTCTATTCTAGACTGAGTTCACAGCACTTTACACATTTACCCTGAGTCGTGTCATGGCCACTTAGAACTGTCATAACTTATGTGGTTGAGAGATTCAAGTCCTTGGCTGGTTATAAGCCTCATCGTGGACACCAATCTACAGCAACTTGTGTGGTCGAGAGACTGGATCCACAGTGAGTTAGTTACTCCTGGCACCAGGTAGAAAGGACCAACAGATTCAGGTATCTATATTCAAAAAGTCAATGTGAGAGTAAACACAAATACTACATAAATGTTGAAACAGAAGTGTATGATCTAGGTCTCACACCAGACAAACTGGCCGTTTCACTGGATACTTCACATGCTCCAGTAGACAAGTCTGTCTCCCTGTGACCTGTGAACACCTACTAAACCACTGAATGTTAATGCATTTTGAGATGGGAATGCCAACACCTTTCTATATATCACTAATTATACATAAATTATTGATTGCTCTTTCTTGTGAAAGTAGTTTTATAATTCTGGAGTGGTGTCAATGTGCTACATGAACACATTATAGAGTCATGTGAACTATTGATGTGGACAGCCTAATATCCCTAGCTGAACCCTGTTTGCTAATGAATGTCCAAACTGTAAAGAACGTTATCCTGCCATCCAGACAGTATCTTGTCAAAAGCTAGAATAACCGTCAACTTTGAAAACAATAACTATTCCATAAAAATGTAATAGCATACATTCCAGAACAAAATTATATATCAGAATGTTTAAAATATATATGTTTAATTACCTATTTAAACACTGTACTTACCGACTGTTCTCAGAGCTAGTTCGTTTTGATCTTTTCCATGGCAAAATACTTCCAATGCTCTTCATGTTTGTGCCGCAGTACACGTACATGCAGCAGAAACTAAATCCCCAGATACACAGGCCTGCCTGCAGTTCCCCAGCAGTGTGGCCAATGCAGTAGCACAAAGGCGAAATATATTAAAATATACCGCGGTTGCTGCTGTCAAATATTAGCAGCACTTCCCAAAATGTGCTTACACCACCACAAGTCTCTGTCATTCACTGACCAAGTAAACACAACCAGTGACTTTGCTGCAGAGACAACAACAGGAGAGCATACAAGAAAATTAACCATTTAGCCGAGACCTGTCCATCGTGGCAAAGCCGTCCATCTGTTCCTCTCACAGCCGCCCAGACCAGGCAATAGACCCACTCTGACGACACACGACCACGACGAGGCTACAGTGGGCAGAAAACGAAAATACTTCACTTAGAAACCAATCCATTTCTACTGGAAGCAGACAAAACAGTCTCCCCAGAGTGCAGAGGACGTCTGATCAACAATCCATCAGGTGCATTGCCAGTTCGTGGCTCCCGATCACCGGGCATCAGTGCATGGCTACGTAGCTCTGTGGGAACACCGAAGTCACATCACACGCGTGACACTGATGTAATAAAGGCGTGCGGAAACGTGCACTATTCAGTTGCTGAAGCAACGTGACGCTGTGCGGTGCATGTGCGACTTGCTGCAGCAAGTCCACGATAGGCATGAAACACATCTGCATTATAAAACAGTTTGTTCTTTCTCTGTGTGTGGACCCACATCTCTGTCAGTTTCGCATGTATCAGGCTGAAATTTTGCTTGTGATCTAGTGGGCATATTGGGATGGTTCGTAGATTTAGGCTTTAAAAAGACTTCTTTTTTTTAACTTGGGGGCTCAATGTTTCTAAAGGCTAAATACTGAAGTTCCAGCAATAACATAAAAAATCTATATCATTATAAAGATAATTATGCCATCTACAACTATGTTGCTGGATGCATGAACAATTTTCATTATTTGTTATGCTATTAACATTTCAATATCAAAAAAGCATAACTCTTCAACAACCCTCCATGCCATACGTTAGCATTTTGTTATGTCTTTCACATGTGCATGCAACCAGTTTCTGGGAGTCTTTGAAGTAATATATTATAGGTAATTCTCAAACGTTTTAACGGGGGAGACTGCTTTCCCCCCAGCATTACTGGTTAACACAGCAAGTGCACTCATAAATGTGTTGTATCAGCCATTTTGCAAAGTCAATAATATTTGCTCTGACATGCAGGAAACTGGCATTGATCAAATGCTTACGTTCATAAATATAATTTCTGAGAATTTACTGGAAAAGCATCACCACAAAGAAACAAGCATTCAGGTGCCAGAGTAATCAGGTTAAAAGAAATTGATGTAATTCTGGTAAGTGTCACACAGAACATGGCACCAGCTAATTTACATTCACTCATGCGTGCACTACAGGCTTCCTGATCTCTGATTAATGAATCACTGCTGAAACTCTAGAATGCTGAACACTGCCTGTAGCTGGAAATGGAAGTTAAACACTCACGGTTTTAAGCAATGGTTTTTACATATTCCATTCTGTTTTTTAATACGTGAATGGCAGACATTATAAGTAGCTTAGTGATGGAACACCAGACTGTCAATTGAAATGACTAGTTCACCTATATTGTTATTTCAAAATGACACAGTTGGTTTACTCCATTTTGTTTGTGTGTTTTGGAAGAGACATTACAAACAACTGGTACGTTCTACTAGGTATATGTGTAACCTGTTGCAGTTTTGTGATGGCGTCCCTCACCAAACTGTTTACAACATCTGTGTTTTAGCAGACTCCCATCAGCAGCAGAATGTACTACGTATATGGTAAGAATTACATGTATTAGACCAAGTGAGAAAAATAAGGTTTGGTATGGAGTGAAGAAGTTTGAAGTCATTAAAGAATAAGTGGAATGATCCACACCAATCAGTGTGCCTAGAAGTGGAATGATCCACACCAATCAGTGTGTCTAGAAGTAGAATGATCCACACCAATCAGTGTGCCTAGAAGTGGAATGATCCACACCAATCAGTGTGCCTAGAATTAGAATGATCCACACCAATCAGTGTGCTTAGAAGTAGAATGATCCACACCAATCAGTGTGCCTAGAAGTAGAATGATCCACACCAATCAGTGTACCTAGAAGTAGAATGATCCACACCAATTAGTGTGCCTAGAAGTAGAATGATCCACACCAACCAGTGTGCCTAGAAGTAGAATGATCCACACCAATCAGTGTGCCTAGACGTAGAATGATCCACACAAATCAGTGTGCCTAGAAGTAGAATGATCGACACCAACCAGTGTGCCTAGAAGTGGAATGATCCACACAAATCAGTGTGCCTAGAAGTAGAATGATCCACACCAACCAGTGTGCCTAGAAGTAGAATGATCCACACCAATCAGTGTGCCTAGAAGTAGAATGGTCCACACCAATCAGTGTGCCTAGAAGTAGAATGATCCACACAAATCAGTGTGCCTAGAAGTAGAATGGTCCACACCAATCAGTGTGCCTAGAAGTGGAATGATCCACACCAATCAGTGTGCCTAGAAGTAGAATGATCCACACCAATCAGTGTGCATAGAAGTAGAATGATCCACACCAATCAGTGTGCCTAGAAGTAGAATCATCCACACCAATCAGTGTGCCTAGAAGTAGAATCATCCACACCAATCAGTGTGCCTAGAAGTAAAATCATCCACACCAATCAGTGTGCATAGATGCACTCGCTCAAGACACATTTTAAACTGATTACCCAACAATGATGTTGTTACACTTTGCTGATGGCAATGCCAGTGGACAAACGAGACAATAAGTAAGGCAATAAGTAAGGTAGTCAGACTGCCAGGCTTACAACACTAAGTGTGGATGGCTAACAACACCTGCAACTGCTTCGTCAGCCTGTCTCTGTCTGCCCTTCAACTTGAGAAGAAATTCTCTTTTATCTCCAGATGGTTAGCATAATAATAGTTGAAGTAATGAAGGAATGAGTATTTATTCAAAACATTGGCAACAGCATATAAGAGACAAGTGTAAATATATTATAATACAAGAGAAAATACAAAATTGTTTACTTTTATGTAAATTAGCCCCTCAAAGGGTCACACACATACTAAAACAAAAACATCATGTTGGTTGGACTTGCTTATATAATTTATCTAAACTGGAATATGGCCTAGTAATCAATCTGAAATAAAATCATAGAATATATTAATCTTCAATGTGTTGCTTGCAATGCACAATGTTTTTACAGATGTGGTAGTTAAACAATGCTGCATTCAAAGTGTTGATAATTTGATTAAACAGTTTAGCTTACATATGATTCATATACCATTAAAAATATAATAAAATATAATATTACTTTAATATCGCTCAGGAGAAATTTATTTATTTAATTTTGTGTGTCTGTCTGTCAGAATAAGATAAATGTACTGCATGTACATTTATTTTATGCAGTAAAAAAACGGGAAATGGAGTCAACTGCAGAATCCCGTCAACGATTCCTTATTTCTTATCAGAATGTCATCTTTTCAAAACGTAACAAACAATGTTAGGAATATTTTTATTTGTTTAACTAAAATTAGTCACCTTATTTCAGTTAAGTTGACTGCAAAGCTGGAAACAGTGAAACTGGGGTAAGAGTGAGGGTGAGGAGTGTTCATTAAAGCACACTGATATGGAATGAAGATAGGTTTGAGGAACAAGACGAATAGAGAAATGAGTGATAAGTAATGGCCTCACCATATGAACTATTCTGCCTAATAAATTATATTACTTAAATTAATTACCATCAGCTCAATAATACTGTAAGCTAGAAAGATTGGATAGAAGATTTAAGTATTGGCGTGCTGAAAAAATTAAATCAGCAATACAGAAAGATGCTGTAGCTGACAAGTACATCTTGTCCAGCCCGACACATAAGGAACTGCACAATAGTCAGTGTGCATGAAAAGTCTAATTGTACCAATATAAAAATGGTGCTGCTTACCTGAACTTTGCCTTAGATATGCAGTTTCCCATAGTTTCAAGCAGTGCAGGAGATCATCTGACAGCTACTGCTAACACAACCTGTTGTCACAGCACTGAAGATGATGTCAAAGTGGACACTACGGGTAGCTGCCCCACCATATGGCAGTGCAGATGGTCAAGTAAGATTCAGCCCATGGCTCTTGGGGTATGTGAGATGTGTCTTGAAGACAACGAGAGAAAGACCTCATGGTTGCATTAATCCACACATCTTTGATATGACAAGGTTCTTCCACCTTGGTGACTCTGTCATCCCTGATGGTCACAACACACAGAGCTGTCGCCTTGAGACCGTATCAATCAGCCTTTCAAGACAACTATGAAAACGAATGCATACGTACTCCATTACTATCTACAAACACGTAAAACAAGTACACATGTTTGCAAGCCTGTTGACCAAGCAGCACACCAGAAGCAAAAACACACGTCTGCCTAGAAAAATCCAGAAGACTACCTGGTCTTATCTTCAATGTTTTTTCTCGTTAAAAAGTGTTCTGTTCCGAGATACAACCAGACACAGAACCTGGATGTTCTGAAAGTCCCGCAATTAGCTGCAGCTTCATGTCCATCATGTGCCCTTAACGTGTTTAGCATCCAGGATCATCCAGCACACAACTGATGCTGAAGGGATCATCAAATGTACGCCCAACCTTTTTATTACCGTCGCGACCAGAGCCAACACAGAGTGTCTAAGTGCCAGCATACATCCAAATGCTCTCAGATGTGGAGAGCCCCAGACCCAATCAGCCTGGCCCTATGTCCAGCCTTAATTAGATACCACAGACCAATGCTTGTATGAGTAGCAGCCACTGGGTTGAATCCAATTAGGCCGAACAAGATTTCACAAGTGGACTGACAACTGCACGGAAATAAGTTATTAAGCGAGGGAGATGGGATTTGTCTGACTGTTGTGATGAACGGATAATCTACTCTAATGCTGCACCAATCATTGAATCAACCAGTTAGAGCTAACCCAAGTATACAGGCTGCTACTACAATTCTGATTAACTGTCCCGAGCCATATGTGTCCCAGCAATATGCCAAAGCAATGTTGTGATGTGTTCTTTTGAACTGTCTCTATAAGATCCCACTCTGCATGTATAAAATTAACATAACCTACTAAGACAATTTACGAAAAATGTAATCTTATTTATCTAAAAACTGCTCACATGTGTGATGTATCAATCTATATGAAGGGCCATGAAATATTGCAAAGAATATTGATAATTGTGTAATATCCCTGGCAGCCACTGACACTGTCTCCAACTGCTGCAGATAAAGTGACGTTCCAGTCAAATGGCTCTAATTAGAGATTCATTGATTGCCCCAATGATAAGCATACTTCGCTTGAAGCAATGCTACATGAGGTCACAGTCTGACACAGGCAGCTTGAAGTCAGCAGGTACAATGTCTAATTGTTTTTACAATAAAATCATATTATACAGCTTAAATCAGAACTAACACCACTATAACATATCTAGTGCCAGAATGTTTTAATGAGTCACTAGTTTGAAATACAATTTGATCACTATCTATTTACAAACAAAATATAATCATCTTGCTAAGTGTGTAAATAATTATAATAGACTTAAGACATTTGGTAGAAGACATCCAAACTAATTGTTTACAATAACAACACTCAGACTCTGCATATTACTTGCATCAAATAAACAACACTCAGGCATCTTTGCTTAATGAGATCTGAATGAAGAGAGTTGAATAGTCTCCCAATATGCTACAAGACATTGTTGGTCTACCTGTGAATTAGCAGTGTTTTAATGTGTCTGTTGAGATGCTGTCTTTGTCACTAGGTCACTATCCAGACTATTTATTATATTCAGCCGCTGGTACAAACTTCTAGTCATCAAAGAGAACAAATGTCACTAACCATGTTTGACAGGATGCAAGATCAAAACGTGTTAACATTGGCATGAATGCTACAATTATAGAGACCGTTCTTTTTTATGTGACTTCCCGCTCAAGAAATATCTGTAGTGTCTTTTAATGTTTCAGCGGAGTCTGCTGGACCTTCAGTGTGGAGTTGATGTCAACAGAACATTAAAAAAGTTACACAAAGATGAATACGATGTCAAATGTTCAAGAAACCAGAAGGGCAACAATCCATTCATGGGATGACTGTCTTCACTATATCCTACATCACTTCACTATCCTACTGTAAGTTGCATGCACACTGCCTAGTCCCTGTACTCAGCACCTGCCATTACACATTTATATCTGGCAGGAAACTCAACACGTCATGTGTGAGTTCTCCCACTGACAACTTTTCATGGAACATTGATTTTTAACACATCTGTAAGACATTGTCAAATATGGTGTGAAAGCACCTCAACTCTGCCATTAGTGCCTTGCACGCTGTGACAGGAGGATTACATGGTCTGGGGAACACTGACAGCCTCAACTCCCACAACTATCGGTCATTGACACAAAGATGACGTCCTTTGTACTTCGGTCCATCAATGGATGCAAGTTAGGGCAACTCCAAGTATACCCACACATCACATGGCATTCTAAACAACCATTCAAGGAGTCACTACATAAACAGCCTTGTGTGCATTACCACTATATTGTAAATGTGCTTTGTAGTCATCTGTTTGACTATGTTACAATTGTAATTAGTTCATTCGTTTGACCTATTATGTTGTGTGATTGAGTTTCTCAATTTGACTTTACGAATTTCGAACAAAAATTAAATCACAGGTTTTCAGGCACAGAGAGATAGGAATTTTTTTAACATGTGGCATGAAAAATGATGGGTTAATGTTTGTGGGAGTTTCTCCTATTGGAACATATTCTAAGGTCGGTAGCTGCTGCTGGACAGACCCCTTTCACACACACTCTGTAATACATTAGACCCTCAAACCTGAAGTAGGAATCTCTACTGCAATCATCGCAGCAAATTAAGTTACTCATATTGCTGCTGAATTATTCAAGACTCAAGTCATTGTGGTAAAGAGTGTGACTACAGAAGAAAGCCTGCCATATTTCCCAGGCTCAACTTTACAGAGTATAATGTATAGTTTTGCGTTGAAAGATACAGTGAAACATTTAGTTTTTCTTGTCTGTTTCAATTTAGCTTTCATTCTGAGTGTGTGCATAACCTCTTCTCCAACTGTGGAGACAATGCACTCAAGACCACATGAAACAGGCAACTGAATGTGCACTTCAGTGGCAAGAACTATAGCAACCACGGCAAAGTTTTCTTAAATTCTTACCACCATTAAATCTTATAAATGCTATCCGATCTTCACAAGGTTCCCGGCCAGCAGCTGCCTTCCTGTGGGGTCATTTATTATCATAAACACAACTCAGCAAACGCAAAGTTCACCAGCAAGCCGATAAAACTATATCAAGTGGTGGTTCTGAAGTCGTATTCACGATACACACGAAGTGATTGGGACGCAGCATAAGAACACATGCTGGAGGCGGCGAGGCCAACAACAACAGCAGCAGCAGCCACTTGCTGCAGGGCACTGACAAATTGAGATGTCAACTCAATTGCTGCCAATTGTGTCCTGAAAGTGCTGGTGTGTCAGCATCATGACATGTTTATTACATCATTGTCTCTGCACACTCATCAAGACAGGTTCCGAGAAACAACTGCGCATACACTTACAGTGCACTAATCACTGCCTCACACTGAATCACCAACGGGAAGCTTACAGGTGTAGCACTACGTGGGTGGCCATATAGTGGCAATGAGCTACATGCAAAACCTGCTTAACATTGATGGTTCTGAAGAATCTTATGATGTGTTCTGAATAATAACAAAACATGTAGAGCATGCCAGGACACATCCAGGACATCCATTTTTGCTTTGGAAAACCATAATTCTTGTGCTTCATTCTTTGAGCGTAGACTCATCAATGGGAAAAAACACATGTAGCACTGTTTGTGTGATCACACTATAAATAAGCTACGTGCATAACATGCAGGAATTTTAATGATTTAATTTCGAAAACAATTACATCTGTGTTTCATCCTTGAAGCATAAAAATCATCATGAGCAAAACACCATTCACATAAATGTAGCACTGGTTAGACAACCACAGTAAATAAACTACATGCAAAATATGAAAATGTGTACATGATACTGGAATTTCTTGTGAATTCACCATCACATATATGCCAAAATAGATATCTTGTTTGTACATTTTGATCCTGATTTTTTCCAGACAAAGATTGTCACTAAAATTGGTGTTTATCACGTTTTCCACTGGAACCCTTCAAATTAATTTTGATGGCACCAATTGGCTGAACTGTGGAAGCATCTAAATGTGATCACAAAAGACATTATTTATAAACATGGCCCTGGGGACTACATGATGTGTGTGATAACATTTCACCCTTTCTACAACAATGACCAATGTAACATGATGTCTATCTACACCAATTCTCAGTTCAGGAATATGGTCAGGTGGATGATTACAGCTGAATCTGTACACGAGTGTCTCAGATAAGAAGTGACAATGATAAAGGTCTGTGGGTTGACAAACTTGTGTTCTGATCATTGCGTGTGTATGTGTGTGTGTAATGTGATGGTCACTAACGAGGTCCTGCTGCAGTGGACATTGGACAAGCAGGTGCCTCAAGCTCAAGTGTTTCCAGGGATGTAATTAGCAAAATGCACAACACTTTCACTTAGTAGCCCTGTCTCCCAGTGCAACATTGTAAGTGGTCACTATATACTGACCACACACAAGTATGCAATATCAGTTTGGTTGGGTGAAATAGTATTTGGTCAAATTGGCTCAAAAAGTGAACCCAATTTTAATCGTGTTTTAGTTAGCTGTTATTGAGTGTTCATTAATTTAGTCATGTCTATAGTTTAAATAAGTGCAATGACATGATTCCTGGCATGACACGAATAACCCAGTATAATACCTAAAGGTGCCTTCCACAATTAAATATTTGTGTTCAAGCATCTAACAAACAAGCATACATGCCCAAATAAGCCATGATATATATATATATATATATATATATATATATATATATATAATATATATATATATATATATATATATATATATATATATATATACAGTGGTAGCAGTGTGAATATGTTTAGAAATAAAACCAACAAATACCCAAACGTGCAGGTAGGATAAGAAGGACACTGATAATGACCAACACATACCTGTGCAGTTTGTCGACCTGTTGTTGAAGTGTGCGACTCACTGACTCCACTTGTTCAATTCTCTCCGTCTTAGTGACCAACTCCTCCGTCAATGTCTCCAGTTGACATCTGCTTTCGTCTACCTGTCACACATCAACACTGTCACTCATTATACCCTGTCCAGGTGTATCTTCTCCCCCACCCAACCCACCCCCAGACATCACTGCACAACAAATATGGCATTCACAGGCAAATGTTGCTTTATACCTTAATTAGGAATAGTCACATAAATGTAGAATTAAAACTGAAACCACTGGACTTTTACATAGAAATTTATCATACTGAGCTCTCCAAGTTACACTGTAATTAAACCACAGAATGGTGTTTTGCTGGGAGTACACTTGCTGCTGATAGGTGTTATTGCTTTCATGTTTCTGTGCTCTGTGTGTCATGATGAGGACACCCACCTCCTGTTGCAGTTTCTCACTGCACTGTGCCTGTTGCTTGCTCTCCCTCTCCAGGAGACAGATGGTCTTTGTCATTGCGTCAACCTGACTGTCACATTCCGCCACCGTCTTCTGTGTAACCTTGTCACACATCTCTCTCATGTGTTTATTTTCGTCTATAAACCACAACTGTGAAAGTAAATCCAGTACAGATCTGTCTAAGTGTTCAGGTATAAAGGTACATTTTGATAGCATGCGGAGTCCTGTTTGTGTGACCATCTTCGATACTCTGGGATGATATCAGCCAGTAATTACTGCACAAAAGCTATATTATATTCACCTGTCTACACAGCCAGGTAAGCACTCATATAGCTGAGTGACCTGGAGCAAAGTAGACAGACATAAGTTGTGAGATTTTAAATGACAGTACAGGATTCAAACACAGCCTCTGTCGTTTGATCTGATGGTCTGGCCACTGTGATACAATATTCCACACATTGTTAGAACTTTCTCTGTAGCTGCACCGAAAACATGGAACAGACTCTTCATTACTTTAAAATCATCTGAAACAGCCACCTTTACTAAAACATTCAGGACTTTTTAGTCACCTGTTCATTGATGACTCTTGTGCATCCAATTTGCTTAACGATTTCATAGGATAAAAGTATTATACAAGTTTACAATTACTATTTGTTAAACCAACATTAATTCAAAGCAGCTGACTTAAGAATGGTTTATCATACATATATTCCATCAGAATGTTAAGTATCACAGATTTCATAAAACATCCAACTACTCACATATATGACACTACAATAACTGTGCTGTCTAACAGAACACATGCAATGCGGCCGACTTACTTTTCAGAAGAACCAATGTTTTAATTAGCTTCTTGATACTGAAATTAGAGGGAAAAACATGCTAATTACTGGCTGCAAGACACAATTACAAATCCATGCAGCCACATGGCAACAATGGTTATTTTCTGTATGCAAAATATGCAAAATATATCAGATTTGATTTGAGCAATGGCAAGTATTTGTATTCATTTTGTTCTAATAACAAGTTATATAACATATTCCAAAATAATACAGATCTTTGGCAACAAGAACACAGAAAGCAAACAATTGCTGCTTACTTCAGGATAACAGCTGCCAAACATCATTTGCTACCAGATGTGACAACAAAAGTCATTCCTTTCCTATAAATAATATTTAATAATTAAAAAATTATTAATTATTAAATATTAATTATTTAAACTATTAACACACTACATATCTTAATAAAAACTAGATTTACAATGGGCAAAGGACCTAAGGAGGCAACTGTAGATGTATGTCTAAATGTGTCAGTTGTCCTTCAGCCGTCACAAAACTGTCTACATTGACCCAGTGACTGAGTCTGCATCTACTGTGACTGGATAACAATAGTTGGAGTTCGGGAGAAGAAATACAGCAACAGTAAAAGCAACAATTGCTAGCTCATCCTCTCGACATTTTCCTGTGGCAAAACTGGTAGTTGTGGTAATATATCTCACATGTTGCAATGAAACATTCTGTAATGAAATGTGTTTATTACGACTGTTGTGAGATCACCAACTGATGAGTGATGTTATGGCTGACATAGAGTGCGTACCGTCTCTTGGAGGCCAACTTTGCCATCATTTGAGATGTGATCTCTTTGACAAATGCAGTCAAGTCGGTCTTGAGGTGGTCGTTGAGTTTGCGTAGGCCTGTGCACAGAGTGCGCTGGTGGAGGGGAACCAACTGACTCAGTTCGTTGACCCGCTGCAGTATCAAGTCCTTCTTCTCTCTAAACTCCACCGTCTACAAGAGACAAGTACCACTTTATAAACTCACTTCGTAAGTTCCTTTTACCAGCATACAATTAAATGTAAACATGAACAATATACACTTTGTTGACTTTCACATACAACCGCCAAAATACAGGTTTTCAAAAGCATCTTTTTTGGCAATGAAAATGGTATAATCGTTTTGGTTACGATAACATATTTCTTAATATATATATATATATATATATATATATATATATATATATATATATATATATTTTATTCCCAGTGTTATGCATTATAATTTTGGTCTTAAATATCTGGCACGAGGCAGAAATACAGTCAGTAATAAGAGCGTCTGCATAAATATATTTTACCAATTTCACTGCGTTATAAAAATATAACATGCCAATCCAGTTTATTTCATAAATTACAATTCTAACAATACATAGGTTGTTCAACAAAGAGCACATAGGAGGAGAAAAGAAACCAATATTTAAATAAAGAGATAAACTAAGAGACTCTGAGGTGGCAGGAGAACACAAGTGAGAACAGGAGGAAAAAGCAAATGCTCTTGACCACTGGACACAATCTGTTGACAGGGCCATTGTTGACAGAGACATTGACACCATGACAAATGGTTCGGCAGAGTGTGTTAGGGCAGACTTACATCTGTGAATGCCTTAGTGCTGTATCTCTGAGCGACTGATGGAGGCAGTGTCATACCGTCCACGTTCCTGTCAAACTCTCCTGGTTGACACTCTTTCAACATCTCCTCAAACTCCTTGTCACACAGCGGTGACGGCAACATCGGGTCGTCAACCTGTCATGTGGACAGTCTTTAGGTGTCACATTACATAAATGATGTGTGACAAGAGTTACTTGTCATAAAAAGTATGTTTACTAGCTGATATCATGTCCCATCTGGAATCAGGTTCATTAACATTTGAATTTATAATACAGTAATAATAAAAGTTTATTTTGACATCATCAAATCCAGGATGGCTGTCCAGTTCACAGTTGTGTACATGCGTGATTAACAGGTCAAAATTAATTTCTAATTTTAATTTAGCCGACGTTTACCGGTTCCTGTGAAACATGATTTAATGTGCTACTGGGAAAATCATCACACCAGTAAACCAAATAACATACATAAAATAAACATACATAAGACCCTGAAATGCTGATTAGGAACGTTACCCTACAATCTTGAAAGAAGTAACCTATGATCACAATCACTCACAATGGATGTCTTCATCTCGGAGCCGATGGAGAGACCGTGGGAGGGAGTGCTGGAGGCAACAGGGATCAGTCTGATGGGCATCAGTTCCTCTTCGTCACTCTCCTCATCCGAAGTATCAGCTACATTCAACTGGCCGACCCTTGCCTGCATGCTGCACAGACACAGTACCTGAGTATCACTGTTAATTACAAACTACAGCATTGTTGTGACGTCCCTGTGCTTTGTTGTTACTTTAGACTACTTCCCCTCAACACTAGCTGGGACAGTTGCACATCTGATCTAATTACACCACTGTGTGCACTTATTTCATTGGATCCTTCAAGACCTCTATGGAACTACGTACACTTTGTTTACATAGGCTAGCTTCAACAGCAGATTAAATGTAAGTATTCCATTTTAAAAGCACACAATTAAAGCACTATTAAAACTATAATTACTGCATCCAAATGTGATAAATGTTTAGGAGCCAATAATTTTAGTTCTCAAACTCAAAAATATTTGTATGTATATACCGTCGCGCCTCGCTATAACGCGACTCGCTATAACGCGAATCGGCTATAACGCGGTCGGTCATGGACCCCGAATTTCTGCCACCAGGGGGGAAATGGGCGCTACAGCTAACAATAACGCTGTAATTAACTGGCACTTATTGTTATGAAATCCTCATGTTTGTCTTGTACAGGTGTATCTAGAAACAATTTAATGATATTAAGAAATTTAACACAGAAGTACAACTGCGTTGCTGAGTTCGTTGTTTGTTGTGCCCCTGGCTTCTGCTCTGCCTCGGCTTCGCGGCACCAATCCAATCGTTTTTCAAACGGAAACCGATCTATTGTGTAACCAGCGCTTGGTTTGTGTGGTAATTTCTTAAGTGTTTGTTTAAAACGTTACCAATTGTTTTGATTGCATTTAATTAACTTTAGGCACAGTAAACTTGGTACAAAGTCCTGTTTATTTGTCCCGATATCAATCGCGTTTGTCTCCTGCCAGTTCGCTGTGGCTTCGCGGCGAAGGCGCCCGTTCCTTGGCTTCCCGAACGGGCGCTTCTCGGTTGTAAATGGCAATTAAATTGCTTACGAATCGAGGCGGTGACAAAAATAATTGATGGTACTGAAATGCAGGCTAAAAGTATGTTATCGTATTTCCTTCCTCAGGTATCGAAAAACATTTACTTGTGCCAAATATACGAATATACAAACTGCTGAACCGCAGTAGCTCGAACACCGTGATTGCATTATAAATCGGCACAGTAAATGTGCGATCTAAATTTATATTTTGGGATTGATTAAAAGATGAAATTAAGCCAATAGTGAGCGCAACTAATATAAGTATTAATATTTGACCGACTTCGGCAACATGTCAATTCATTTGTGCGTTTCGGCTGCTGAGTTCAAGGTTATTTTAGACCGCGACCGCGTACTTTTTTATCGCTCCACCTCAGTTCGCATCGCCAGACGAGGCACGTTGGCTCTGAATTTATTTCAAAACTGTATACAACATTCGCAAGATTTACTCAGTTCAACATTCGACAGTGTATATTACTTTAACATAATACACATTTACGTTGGTTTCAATGTCAGTTAGTTTTATAAATCATGCATACACCGCGTAACCAGCACATTGGCTTCGGTTGCTGTTGTGGCTTTGTTGGTGGTGGCGCCCCTGGCGGAATATAATCTATAACGCGCCTCGTTTACAACGCGGTTCCATTTCATGGACCCCAACTACCGCGTTATAAGAGGCTGGACTGTATATATATATATATATATATATATATGTTATATATATATATATATATATATATGTGTTATATATATATATATATATATATATATATATATATATATATATATATATATATACATATATATATATATATATATATATATATAACACTAACATTTTAGAAAGCATTGTTACAAGATTTGGTTTTGTGTGATTTCTGTCTCCTTATTATTCTCATTAATTAACTGTCTAATATTTTGTTATCAGACCACTTTCTAGGCCTTTGGACCTATTGGTACTGAATAAAATTCAACAACAAAATACAAACATAGATAACACCTCAATGTGGTTTAGTGTGATAATAACACTGTGAGCTATCAATATGAATCTAGTCGTCATTACAACAGTTGTCACATACGTTGCCAGTTGGTGCTGTGTCTGTGAGAGCTGTTGCTCCAGGTTTGTCTTCTCTTCTCTCATGTACTACAATGAAACACACCTTGAAGAAACTACTGTCTCTTACATGAAACGTCTCACCACCAACAATGTACAGGTCATTAAAAACAGCTCACTAAATAACACTGGATTGTCCGAAGAACATGCTGACATCACCTGAATAACTGTCACTATCAGTACATGCTCATATTAAACATTCTTACATCACCTGAATAACTGTCACTATCAGTACATGTTCATATTAAACATTCTTACATCACCTGAATAACTGTCACAATCATTACATGTTCATATTAAACATTCTGACATCACCTGAATAACTGTCACAATCATTACATGTTCATATTAAACATTCTGACATCACCTGAATAACTGTCACAATCATTACATCTTCATATTAAACATTCTGACATCACCTGAATAACTGTCACAATCATTACATCTTCATATTAAACATTCTGACATCACCTGAATAACTGTCACAATCATTACATGTTCATATTAAACACCCTGACATCACCTGAATAACTGTCACAATCATTACATGTTAATATATTAAACATTCTGACATCACATGAATAACTGTCACAATCATTACATGTTCATATTAAACACCCTGACATCACCTGAATAACTGTCATAATCATTACATGTTCATATTAAACACCCTGACATCACCTGAATAACTGTCACAATCATTACATGTTCATGTTAAACATTCCTTAAGATGTAACTTTTGGAGCTCTGTGTCTTGCACAGAATTCCACCATCAAGGTTGGGTACAAGAGCACACAACACAGTAAAAAATTATATGACAGCAAAAGATGACAACATGATCCTGAGTCAACAATTGAGATCAGGTATACCTCTCAGGTGTGTCTCTTGATGACAATTAACTCCATCCGATCGTGGAAAGAGACTGAACATAACATTTTTTAGAAACAACAATAATTTCCTTTAGACATGTATTTGTGAAACAGATGGATAAAGTTGCTTTAGAACAGCCAGCTTACCTCGTTCTTTCTGCTGAGGTCAGAAACTATAGTCTGTAGTTGTTCCAGTTGGCCAGATTTCTACAAACCGAAACAATTCCCTGAATGTCACAGTATTTTATTGTGGCTATATTTCTTAATTACTACCTACTTTCAGGTTGATAGATGGATTACATAAGTACACCATGCATTAACCCATTTTATCCGGAATACGATTCTAGTTGTAGTTACCCTTTTTATCCGGAATACGATTCTAGTCGTAGTTTGCACTTGACATGGCTTCCCTGCACTCTGACGTTTTGGAATCCCATTGGCTGGTTAACACCGAATGACGTCAGTATATCGGGATCACTAGGAAACTCATATTTTTCAACCAATCAGCGCCGTTCTGTGGGTATTTGCAGTCAAGCGGTACCCCCAAGCTAAAGTGAAATCAAAGATGGCGTCGAGTCGCAAAGATCGTTAAATGTTGACGTATTTTGAAGGATAACTCCGCTAATTTACTTCATACTGGTGATGACAAGAAGGCAGACAAGTGGATAGACGATATAAAATGGACGGTTATGGTATTTGATGCGACATTTATCCATGAAGACATACTTTGAAGCCATCGAAGTGGGTCAACCGACAACGGCATCCATTTTCACCCACCTCGCTCCACGCCGTATTTTTGGCGCCAAACAAAGTTAAGAATATTTCCAATGACGGTAACTACTTCATAAATAAAGTGATGTTGAAATGTTGAACAAAGTTGTTACTTTATAGTACTTCTTTATTAGTTATAAGAAATGAGCCACATAATTATTTATGGTTGCAGAAAATATTTCAAAAATTTGCATAATTCCGCTCAGCGGCGCCACACGTTGGCGATTCAGTCGACTGACGTGGGGGTATTACAAACAATTTTACATTGAGATTATTATCCAAGATGTGTGGACAAGTTGTATACCTTTATTTTCAGCAGAGATTAATGCATAAAATAAACTCAACTTGCTCATTGACATGTTGCTTCCTTCATGGCGAAAATGTCGGTTGAAAAGTAATGTGACAAACCCCAACATAGGTTTGAATTTATTAGGCATGTTTTGCCATATGCCACATATAATATATATGATAAAACTATGAGTTTATCGATGCGACTGTATAGTTAATTTTATCTACTTTCTAAAGGTATATCACATTTAAAAATTGATTGAGAAATAATAAAGTTATGTCCATTTTAAATGAAGGCCTGTCATTTTTTAATGCTGACAGATTGGTTTGAGGAAATGATCAGGAACTGGCTGCAACTCGTCTGCACTAGCTTCAGGATAAAATGGGTTAAATAACTGCTATGTAGTGACCTTTTTGTTCTGGGTATTCTCTTTACAGCTGAATGAGTAAACAGGCTGACAGAGTGGAAAGGTAGTCAGATATATTCATGCTGAAATAGACACCTCAGTGGTGCCACCTAGTGATTACCTGTGCATTATAATGGTCACAGCACTGCATTGAGAACGGGCAAGGGAAGGTATGAGCGATGGAGGGACAGGGGAAGGAGGCAGGAGAGGATGTGAAGGATAGGGAGGAGCACAGAGGGGAAGCTACGAATTGAGAAATGACAGGAGGGAAGTACAATCTGGTTGTGTTTATCATAGAACCATGTTATGCAACATAAACCATGGTTTAATTACCTCCAGAAGTTGTGTCATTTGTAACTGGTGCAACTTCTCAGCCTCTGTGCGCTTTTGCTGAAAGCAACAATTTCAAGTGTTTGTTATTAGGTGTTTTTGACACATGTTTATGAGGTAGAGATTAAAAGCTTGATTCTGCTGCAAACACACTAAGTGTACACAGTTGAATGGAGGAGGATCAAATGCTTCCTAAGATCACACTGACATTATATATAATATATTTATATATATATATACATATACATACATATATATACATACATATATATATATATATATATATATATATATATATATATACACTGAATTACAACTCGTAACAGAGTTAATATTGTAAGTTGTTATACCAACCTTTTGTTGAACAAATGAAGAGTGTAGACAGCCCTGTTCATCCAGTGCTGAGGACAGCCTTGATGATACGTCATGCAGCTGAAATGGTCAACATTTGAAATGCTCCATATATAGCAATTATAAAAGTGAACAAAATCACATAAAATGCAGTAGGTTTTCATCGGGCAGATAAACAGTTATACAGAATCTGTTCAGAAACAGCAATGACACCTAAATTCATGAAGACTGATTAAATTAGAAAAAATATGCCATCACCAATAGAACATTTATAACTTACAGTACCTATAAACTCAAATCGTTAATATACAAAACACTGAAGAAACAATATCAAAATTTAGTTACACAGTATATCAAATGAGCTAAAACTTTCGAAGTTTGGGGGATTAGTTAACATACAGAATACACTCAAACCTCACTTTACAGTCACATCAATAATACAGTCACCTCACAATTAAGATCATCCAAATTATTCCAACAAGAGTAAAATATAGGATCTTAATTAGTCTTGCTAATACAGTCACCTTGCAATTAGGCCCACTTTTGCATTGCCCAGTGCTGATGGTACCACTGTTGACTGTTGCCCTGAGTCTGCCCTACCTCTTCCTGTAGTT
This sequence comes from Ridgeia piscesae, assembly GCA_025642075.2. NCBI lineage: Eukaryota > Metazoa > Annelida > Polychaeta > Sabellida > Siboglinidae > Ridgeia > Ridgeia piscesae. The sequence continues at coordinate 186,613 of JAODUO010000798.1, forward strand.
CTGTCATGTTCTGTTGCAGACTCCTGTTCTCCTTGTGCAAGTCGCTGTGCTTCGTCTCTGTCACTCGCCGCGACTCCTCCACTGACTGCAGCAGTCCCTTCAAGTCGTCATTCTCCTGGCGCAACTCACACACATGGTCAACTGTCACCTGGTGGCTGAAACACACATGGTCCACTGTCACCTGGTGGCTGAAACACACATGGTCCACTGTCACCTGGTGGCTGAAACACACATGGTCCACTGTCACCTGGTGGCTGAAACACACATGGTCCACTGTCACCTGGTGGCTGAAACACACATGGTCCACTGTCACCTGGTGGCTGAAACACACATGGTCCACTGTCACCTGGTGGCTGAAACACAACACACATGGTCCACTGTCACCTGGTGGCTGAAACACACATGGTCCACTGTCACCTGGTGGCTGAAACACACATGGTCCACTGTCACCTGGTGGCTGAAACACACATGGTCCACTGTCACCTGGTGGCTGAAACACACATGGTCCACTGTCACCTGGTGGCTGAAACACACATGGTCCACTGTCACCTGGTGGCTGAAACACACATGGTCCACTGTCACCTGGTGGCTGAAACACACATGGTCCACTGTCACCTGGTGGCTGAAACACACATGGTCCACTGTCACCTGGTGGCTGAAACACACATGGTCCACTGTCACCTGGTGGCTGAAACACACATGGTCCACTGTCACCTGGTGGCTGAAACACACATGGTCCACTGTCACCTGGTGGCTGAAACACACATGGTCCACTGTCACCTGGTGGCTGAAACACACACCACACACACACATGGTCCACTGTCACCTGGTGGCTGAAACACACACACACATGGTCCACTGTCACCTGGTGGCTGAAACACACACACACATGGTCCACTGTCACCTGGTGGCTGAAACACACATGGTCCACTGTCACCTGGTGGCTGAAACACACACACACATGGTCCACTGTCACCTGGTGGCTGAAACACACATGGTCCACTGTCACCTGGTGGCTGAAACACACATGGTCCACTGTCACCTGGTGGCTGAAACACACACACATGGTCCACTGTCACCTGGTGGCTGAAACACACATGGTCCACTGTCACCTGGTGGCTGAAACACACACACATGGTCCACTGTCACCTGGTGGCTGAAACACACACACATGGTCCACTGTCACCTGGTGGCTGAAACACACATGGTCCACTGTCACCTGGTGGCTGAAACACACATGGTCCACTGTCACCTGGTGGCTGAAACACACATGGTCCACTGTCACCTGGTGGCTGAAACACACACAACACATGGTCCACTGTCACCTGGTGGCTGACACACACACATGGTCCACTGTCACCTGGTGGCTGAAACACACATGGTCCACTGTCACCTGGTGGCTGAAACACACATGGTCCACTGTCACCTGGTGGCTGAAACACACATGGTCCACTGTCACCTGGTGGCTGAAACACACATGGTCCACTGTCACCTGGTGGCTGAAACACACATGGTCCACTGTCACCTGGTGGCTGAAACACACATGGTCCACTGTCACCTGGTGGCTGAAACACACATGGTCCACTGTCACCTGGTGGCTGAAACACACATGGTCCACTGTCACCTGGTGGCTGAAACACACATGGTCCACTGTCACCTGGTGGCTGAAACACACATGGTCCACTGTCATCTGGTGGCTGAAACACACATGGTCCACTGTCACCTGGTGGCTGAAACACACATGGTCCACTGTCACCTGGTGGCTGAAACACACATGGTCCACTGTCACCTGGTGGCTGAAACACACATGGTCCACTGTCACCTGGTGGCTGAAACACACATGGTCCACTGTCACCTGGTGGCTGAAACACACATGGTCCACTGTCACCTGGTGGCTGAAACACACATGGTCCACTGTCACCTGGTGGCTGAAACACACATTGTCCACTGTCATCTCTTGGCTGAAACACACATGGTCCACTGTCACCTGGTGGCTGAAACACACATGGTCCACTGTCACCTGGTGGCTGAAACACACATGGTCCACTGTCACCAGGTGGCTGAAACACACATGGTCCACTGTCACCTGGTGGCTGAAACACACATGGTCCATGGTCCACTGTCACCTGGTGGCTGAAACACACATGGTCCACTGTCACCTGGTGGCTGAAACACACACACATGGTCCATTGTCACCTGGTGGCTAAAACACACACACCTTTTACACTGCCACCTGGTGGCTGAAACACATCCGCATGCATGCACGCACGCGCATGCATGCACACACACGCGCACGCGCACGCGCACGCGCACGCACACGCACACGCACACGCACACACACACACACTCCACTGTCATCTGATTGCTGGAACAACACACTTTTCAAAACATATTTCTTATTGTATTTCATTCATACCATGTGACTTATTATTATTTGTATTTGTATTGCTTGCTTTTTAATGTTGTGTGTTTTGAAATAAATTGAATTGAATTGAACACACACACATGGTCCATTGTCACGTGATGGCCGAAACACAGACACACACCGTCCAGTGTCATCTGATTGCTGGAACAACACACACACACATGGTCACTGTCACGTGATGGCTGACAGACCATAGCAAAACTGGAGATATTGTCTCTGTGATTAGTGCTCTGTTTCACAACAAGCAGGACTGTTTCGCGGCTGGCGTCCCTGCTAGTGACTGTGTACCTTCTGATAGTTTTCTTGAGGTGTTCCACCTCCTGGTTGGTCTGCAGCATCAGGTCGTCAGCCGTCTCGCGTTCACTGCGCAGCTTGCTGTTCTCCTCAGCCAGCTTCTTGTTGCTCAGCTGTAGATTGGTGACCCGGTTCAACAGGTCCGTCACATCCCTGCAACACAGGACAGGTACTGGTGTGTGCTTAACAAACATCCTGGTACATTTGTTTACTTCATCAAACATGCCACCCTACATGCTCCTCACTTGACACTACAGGTATACGCATTTTAGATTTAGAGATACTAACTAGGAAAACATATTCTTTAGAACTAGAAGATTCTCTCTTTTGGTACCAAGTAACCACATCATGATTTACTGGTCACCGTGTGTCATGTGGCTCCATCTACATTTGCATTATTTCTTCACCAGTCATAGATTTTGGTAATCGTAGGTTTTGATCAGAAAGTGTTACACCATCAGGTTTCTATGGTCCGATTAGGTGACTCGGTTGGAATCATTACTTCTCGAGAATGCAATATGGTATATTATTAGTTAAATCCCCATTACAGTAGCATGTATCGACTGTAAACATAAGCGCCATATACAGTGCCTCACAGTTATACTTCAATCCAGCTGATGGTAGTTTTGGGTTTTCAATTTCCCACCCTATATAATTATTATTTGGCACTATGCATTTGTTAAATTTTCACCATTAGCCACTCTGTGTTATTTTTCACTCTGCTATTATTTGGCAAACAAGATAAATCATTATTGTGCATGCTTATGTTAATGTTTTCCACATAGATGGCTTGCACCTCAGGTGCCAAACTTTTAGACGCTATTCTGTAACCTTATGAGACTAATATCGATCTTTATTCATACTAAAAATAATGTAAAGTTTCTCACATTTTATGGTGTAAATCAATTGTTCAACATGTGTAATATATAACTTAACAATCGCAGGAACCGACCATGCATGTTGAACATACAGTGAGTACTGTAACACATGCTTCATGCAGTTGTTTACAAGTTTGACATGTGCTGAAGTCATCACATACTTACTTGAGTACATTGTGCTATTTACATAATGATGTTTTACATTTTGGTAAATACTGCTATCATGACAGTCACATATGAAATACTGTGTTTTCCCACCAGGTGGTGGATTTTTTTTACACATACTTCTAAACTATATAGGCCAATGATAAAATTCACATCAACTCATTTTGGTAATGGGTCATAAAGTTCTTTGAATAAATACAAACATGAGTTCTTGGAACACACATGAACATGAATTTTTGGAAAACACATAATACAAGTTCCTGGAACAAACATAACTATGAGTGCCTGTAATACACATAAAGTAATAAACTTGACCTCATTGTTGATGGTGGACCTTAATGATTTTTTCTAGAAGACATGATAATGGTTCATCAGCAACTAATGTATAAAACTAAGACTACAAGAAGGCTCCACCTTCTGATGTGATGGATGCCTCACATTACCTGTGTGATCTGTGTCCACGTGTCATCTCTTCTAATCTATATATACCCTGCATTGCTACTTGACTAGGACCAGCAGGTTTGCAGTATGCTTTGCTACATTCTTCTGAATCTGTGAGTCATCGTGCATCATCTTTTGTCATATATCCATGTCACAATGTGACCACGTCACATCCATCATTACAACTATGGGCCGACGTGAGACTTAGTTATCAGTAACACCTTTATTCCAATGCCGGATGGCTTCAGCTAAACCTTCACGTCATTCACAATCATCGTCGCTCTAAGTAAGTAACATTCATGCAGTGGCCATGTACGTCAGCCACAGCAGGAAGTGTGCTTACAAGGCACCTGACAGATGACACCCTCTGCCTCACCGACACGGTGACAGCACACAGCGCCTATATGATTCTCAGCGAGAAAACATGTGTCACCCTTTCAAAGCTTGTACGAGCCATAACATCTGCAGGATGTGCAGTCATTCATAACTGCTACAAACCTGGATCTACTCAAATGCAACCCACGTCACTCAGATGAATGCAAATTTTCAAATTAGCGTGTTGTTAGGAACTTTAAATCATGAGCTGCAGGTACACAATTTAATAGGCAATGTTGGAGAAAAATGTTGCCATGACCAAATCTGTTATGCAAAGACATCAAAGCTTGGTAGACAAAGGTGAACTGTTGTGGGTTATTTTGTTATTGTAATTAATTATTCATGCAAGGTAAGCTGGTTGATTACCGGTACCATAGGTCTGACCTCACACCAATCCTTGGACACAACAAACTTCAGATTTGGTACAATTTACACTTAAATCTAATACTGCTAAAATGTACTCCAGTTACATTAATCTGTAAACAAGGATGGCTTTTAAGATTTACTCCAGCTACATTACGATCAAAGATTTACTCCAGTTACGCTAATCTACAAAAAAGATTGCTACTTGACGTTTTACTCCATTTATACAAACCCTTGAACAATGATGGTTATTAAGATTGAATCCAGTTACACTATTTAATCCACAAGCAAACATGAATGCTAAGATTGACTTCAGTTCCCCCATATACTACATGACAATGACACCGAGTTATGAACTAATAAACAAGAATGGCTATTAAAATTTACTAAAATCAGAAAACACCTGTACAAAATGGAACATGGCTGCTTGGCCTGAGCATAAAAGGCAGCAATATTTTGCTCCATTCTCATGAAACATTAAAGAGAAATATGGTTAAAAAATATGCTTCACCTATTCAGAAAATTCAGAAAATCGGAAGTGTAGAGGTTTTCTACTTACACAATCCAGAAAAATAACAGAAATGTTGCTCAGAATGATTCAATTCATATGAAGGCAATAAGCGGCAAGTGTGCCATGTTCTGTGACACAGGGAAAGTTGTCAAGAGTTCTACTTACACCTGCCCAGGAGTTTCTTCCATGCCTCCACAGCCAGAGCCCTCCAGGAACGACGTTCCGGCGACCCCACCTGACTGGTAGATGTCTACAACACCGCAAACACTCACTTTTAGAAGAGCTATTTAACCCACTGTATTGGACACCCCTAAAAATAAATTAACCCCAATCATAATACTTTAATTTTTTACTAAATTCTTTAATTCAAATATCACTGTGCTCACTTTTTCAGAACACTGCATGAAGTCTGCACATTAACAAATGCACTGCAACACTTTTTTGGTGCCTTTGGGAAAGGGCAAAAATGTCTAAATACTGGCAGCTCTTAGCTGCATGCATAGAACTGTTTTGACGTACAAAACTGTCACCAAAGGTGTGACAATCACACAAATGACACTGTACCCATATGACACCGGTCTGATTAATCTGTTGCTTTGCTACGCAATGCAAATGACAAAAAAGAACCAGAGCACTTATGCACACTGTAGTTTGACATTTGGCTGCATGCATAACCAGTAAAAACACACATGATCAGCTGGCATTCATGCACTGGCATACATTAACGTAATACACTGAACTTTGTCAACAGCAAAACATGTCGGCTATCAATGCTCTGCAAGATAAGTATCAAATTGCAAACACTTGGGGTTTAATACTAATATATAATAACCACATCAAATGTATCATATTGCAGTTCTGAAAAATGTATCTATATCTTTAGGATTGTTTACAAAGTTAGCAAAGCACAGGGCACTAAGCGCACAAATCACAGTCACATGTTACAACAATCTTGTCAGGTGATCAAGCACAATAACAACATACAATTAGGCATGCACCATTTTTGCACACATGTATACAAACACCAGTAATGCACATTCACTTTTTAGATTCATAATACTGATGCTTCAACATACTTTGTATAAGCAGTTAAACACTGCACAGTGACAACCACTCACCGTGACAATTGGAGCCAACATGAAAAACTCACAACTAGGTTCTCTCAGGTGCTTACCACTGTGTAAAGGTTTTCCTAGTTCTACGTTCGACATAAGGTCCAATGACTGCTCATGCATGCCTTCATGAGTTACACATAGCCTACAGGACTTCCTTCTTGTCAGCTGTTACAAATCCATTGAAGTCGGACTAATTCGGACATGTATACAACTATGCATAAGCTCCCACAGGCTCTGACTATACATTTTTAGCATTCAGTTTCAATGTACTGATCGCAATCTAATATCTCAGCCCACCAGGAACCTATTAGAACTAATATTAATCCTCCATAAATGTCAACATGAAATATTAAGAAGACACTGACAACTATACAAGCGTATTCAAGAGTATAAAAATTAGACTTTTACTTGTAACAGGGGATTACTAATTACCAGTTTAAATCAAATCTTTCTCTATTATCTATACAACCCATTTTAAACATATACACATGTCTAAGCTGGGTTTGGTTGTGCTTTCATTAACCCGTATTTCATTTCACTCACAAGTCACATCCAGAGCAAACACACTCTGTTATCAGTTATAAGCACGTGAAACATGACACACCTGGCAATTGTTTCGACACACACCCAACGGAGATTTCTCCTTTTAATACGTGTCACTGCCACTTTGCCTACTATACTCGGACACTACACCAACATCAAAACGACTGCCACATGTGGGATGTGACCTAATAGATTACAACATTAATCATGAGACAATGCACCTTGACAGTATGCATACATTATACGATCAGTTGTCACCCAACACAAGGCTATTTCATGCCATGGTACACATGGTATTACCACTATGCATTTCCGATTTTAATAAAATCTTTGTTACATCACAATTAGTATTATTGATAATTGATTGATCCTGTGTTTACCGATTTAAATTATACAAACGTTTATTTTATATTGAATATATATAATGTACCAATCCATATCAAGTTTTGTATACCATAATGTTCTTACACCAGCATAGTGTCATCTGTCTTTAACAAATGAACCCATTTTATTGTGTTAGTCTTAATTCTTGTAGAAGTAGTTCTACACCAAATACATGTTTACTCATTGTTTTGCCTACCATTGATCGAGGCTGGGCAGCTGCTAGATGAGGGCATCTTCAAGTACTGTACTACCTTGTTGTACTCTGGTGTCTGTGGTCGTTCATGCATGAAGAACCTCGGGAATTCTTCCTCCATGTCCTCGTTACTCTCACTAAAGCACAGACAACATGCTGTTGATTTCACCTGTTCACAATCAGTCTATGAAGCTAGTCTGTTCTATATATAGTATATACTCTCTAGACACACGTGCATGCACACATGCACGCACTAAATACAAACACCTGTTTATTAGAATATGTTCATCTCAGATGTTCAATACTTGTAACAATGATATATTTACACCAGAGAAAAATCAAAGGAGAGACAGTTTATAATCATATAGTGTATAACATGTCAACAATTAACCAATACTAAACATCTGTGTCATGCAAACCATAACTGAGACACCTGTTGTTCTAAACCTGACGAGTTAAAATATTACTAGCACCTTAAATTTCTATACACACAATATTATTGCTTATTCTGTAGTACCCAGGTAATTCCCCTTTCCTGGGCTATGATTTTGTTGGCAGGTACCTATATTGCTGCTCTTCATTTAAAAAACAAATACCTGTCAGATATAGAAACAACATGGTGCATTTCAAATGTTATGCAAGTACACCGATATTCCTGTAATAAAACTATATTCTCAAACCATCAATACTTATGTTACACGTTTTTAGGGCCTATCTTCTTCTGAACAAATCATGCTCCATATAGTGATTACACATTGGCTTAGTGCCACACCGATGGAAGTGGACACACCTTCTTAGTCAAATATTCAGTCAAGCGTTAACAAACATCACCACTTAGTACGGCAACACAAACCACAGAGCTGTCATATAAACCACTGAAACACTGATAATAAGAAATGCCTTTAGGATATTGTGAACTAGACAGGAAGACAACATGGAGTTATAGTTAGAGGTTCTGCCATTTGTTTTCCAACACACATTATGCTATTATAATGTTCTCAAAAGATATGTGCACACATTAATTTTTCTTAATTAACGTTTTGAATTTACACATTGTTCGGCACATTGTTGACAGGATGAACATTCATTATGTGGTAGGTAAAACACCTTGAACTGTTTCATGGAGTAACTATTGCATGACATCAGTTAAATGCCCTGATATATGATCAAACATTCTCCTGATTATTCAATTATAAAGATAAAAGTTCTGTCTGGTTGTTTTTTTAATTATCTGCTTAAATTGTAAAATAATAACTTTATGACCATTGGAATATATCAAAACAATTGGAGTGTATATAAACTATGGGGAAATGTATTTAAAGCAATCCTGGATAGAAATAATAGGTAACACTAAAAGGCATACTTACAGCTTTTTTACATCTAGATTAGTTATGCCTACACCACACCTTATATCATAATAAATATGCCAATGTGAAACTATAATTGCACTTAATAACCAATTTTGTGTACGACTGACTTCATTTTTGTGCATTTTCTCAACAAGAAATGCATTAGTCACAACACTGAAACATCTCGCATTTCCACTTCCAGCCATTTCCGCCATTTACGCACCCACCCACCGACCCACCCCACTTGAAGCAAATTGAAAAGAGAAGACAGCATACAAACAATCCTTCTCCCTGATCATCTGGATCCAGTGTGACATGGCCTTTCTGTAGGTGGCTAGGTCAACCTGGACGTCCTGTCCCTGTGGATCAAGCAGTCCACACAGATCCTCCAAGTGGTCATACGTGGGGTCCTGTCTCCAGTAGAATCAACGTCATTACCCAACACGTTCACCTCAACATGACAACGTTTACAAAGAACAACAGCGGTATCACTTCACAGATCAGTATCACCTGACAAATTACCCCGCCCCCAGGTAGGCCAGTGAATACACTACAAACAAACAAGTAGCTGAGGGGCAGGCAGTGCCTGTAGGCATGGATTCAATCACTAACGAGAATGGAGTTGGAAATATAATACAGTGTGTGTAAGGTTGTAAGCAGTATTGTGCCTTAAGTTTACCAATCTTGCAAAATAATCAGTTAATTTTGGTAACACACTGAAAGTTATCAAATTGATGGGTATGATTTATAAATTCCTTCATTCAGTTATAGTCATTGTTATTATGTTTTGAAAAAATTAACAAATCTTAGACCCTTTAGAACGATCCCATCATATAAAAAATGTCCGTGCAAATCAATACATCTAAGCCAAATTAAAAAAACAGGTCCTCAATGGTTTCTGCTCGAGCTAATGGCATACAGTGGACACAAAGTGATGCCTCAAGTCTGGACCTTAGCCCCAAAGCCTCAGACTAAGAATGGATAGTTACACAAAGTGTTTTAATATGAGGTGTATGTTCATGGTGTATGGTGAAGTGAGTACGTGAAAGAAGTATTTCAAGTGTTTGAGTAAGGGTGAGATTATTGCAGTTGTTTGTACATATACGTGCAGGTATAAGTTAATATACAATTTGTTTTGTAAATTTGAAGATAGATACTTTTCATAATCAAAAAGATTTGACTAGAGGTAATTTAGTGTGGACTGATGTGGTAAAGAATGAACATAATACACACATAGATGAGATAACTATGAAAATAATGAGAAATACTGACAAACTAGTTCTCTGACCTAACAAGTAGGGGCCTACATGTGATGAAATAATCCACCTACAGCAAAGCAGAACCATATTTAAAATAAACTCAAACAATTTTAATGTCATCAGCATTGGTTTACTCTACATTCTATTTATGACCCTTACCTCATTTGTGAGTCCCGTGGTAAACCTGAGGGTCTCAATCAACTTAGAGACTGGAACCTTCTTGTTCTTGTTCACATCACATGTGAAAAACAAACTGTCGAGCAGATCTTCCTCAGTTATGAGATGGAGCCCACTGCTGTCGTGTGAACTGTCACTTGCACTTGACGAATGCCAGTCATCCGTTCTAAGCCTATCCATGTTCCTCTTCGTGAATAAAGTAGCTTGCAAAATTACAAGTTTCTCACTTTGTGATGAATGTTTATGTGTGGCAACTCATCCACATGCAGTTTTCTTTGCATTTGTTTGTCTTCATATCTGTTTCTATATTGCAATTTCTTCTTTTATATAATCAACTGTTTCCCTGCAACATGTACAGTGTAGAGATGCATCAGTACAATGAACATTACCAAACCATTTGTGGAGCGGAACAATACTAGGCCAAAGAATGAGGACAAAGTCATTAAAAATAGAAAGTGCTTAAAATTATAAAAAATCTAGTTGAGATAGTAGATCAGACTTGTGTTCAACTAATACTGAAGCAAAAGGTTGTTGTTTTCTGGTTCACTTGACTGTAGTGGGAGGGGGGGTCAAAAACAGACAAATTATGTTGGCGATGTAAGTTACAAGATGACACATGGATCAAATAATGAAATGAATAAATTTATTTAATGAGATGTCAATTGGTGTAATTGATGTGTTGTTGTATATCATTTCAATGTAATTGAGAGATTCAAAACAAATTCACACGTGACGTGGTAGTAGGGTGATAAAGTTGTGGACACCATAACTTAGAACATATATGCAGTGTTTAACTTTTTTTAGAAAGCAATATTAATAAGTTTATGGCTTCTTCTTTTCCCATGTCAGTGTTTGTTTCTGAATCAGAAAGAGATGCAAAGAAAGGCTAGAAGCTTCTTCTTCTTCTTCGCCTTTTCCCACTAGGTGGGGTCAGCGGCCCGAATTCTTGATTTCCAGAATGTTCAAGGCTAGAAGCATGCTTTTCAAATAACAAATAAAGTTTACCAACACATGTCGTAAGTTACCAGGTCATTTGGCCCAAAAGTGTGCCACTCCACATTTGCATGAACACAGCCACACAGAAAAACACCTGGAATGGACATAGAATATATGAATCTCCAGACCAGGTATCTGCATGTTCCTCATTATGAGTCACACAACAGAACCTGTGAAAACATTGTGGCAGTTAAGTCCTGACATGTGTGAATATATACTGAGACTGTGGTTATGATATTGCCCAATATGGTGAAAACTTAGCAAATTACAGAAGTTGCTGTACATACATAAAAAATCTGGCATACGGGCTCATTAACAAAGCAGGGCTGACATGGAGGGTACAATATGTTGAAGGCAGAAGGTTAACACTCACCAAGCCTCTATGCTATGTGCATATCTAGTTTTGTCGCAAAAATTATGTGGAATTTGTGAGAAATGAGAAGTGCATGGACTTCCATTTCTTATAAATTCCACATAAACAATGGTGAACGGTTGCTCACATAATCAAATTGGTGATAGCCATCAAAACTGGTTATGACACTCCTTTCATGATTGCTGCCACACCCCTTTTTCATTAATTAGACCCAAACGTTGTATTCAATTTAGTTATGATGTGCTTGTGGTATAGACCAAACACAATTAAATGTAACGACAATACAACATACTATTATGTCACTTTGATTAACAGTTATGCGCATACAGTTATATTCATGTATGTGATTGTGAAACATTGACACAAACATCTTTTTTGACAGTCGGTTTGAACGGACCGAGAAGTCGTAGTTTTTCATTCGCCCAGAATCAGATAGGAGTTAGGATGGCGATAGGTGACGATCAAGCCTTTCAAGGTAAAGCAAATATAACCAAATGTTAGCTTTATGACAAGTTGCTACCACACTTCTAGCAGGCAGTGTGTAATTGCGTGTGAAAACAGATGCACATGTACCGGCGTGAAGGCTAAACTTAGCGCGCACCAAGCCCAGTCACAATGCGCTCACTCCGAGTTCTACATTGTTTCTGTCTGTCGCACGGCGTTAACTCCCTAAGTGTCAATTAACATTAACGTCCAATAACACATCAATGTATAGGCCCTGCTATATGTAGTGCATTGCGTGAATCATTCATACATCATAAAACAAATTGTAGTAAAACAATAACACTTACCAAAACAGCTTAACCAGTGCAGTTGTCAAAACATTCGTGGAAGCTCCATTGGCCTGGCAGTGATCTGTACCACGTGACTTTTTAAATGCCGTCTGCTTGCGAGACGAACGATATAAACGCAGTCAAAATATAGCTATTTAATTACACAAACAATATTATACTTACTATATATCCCTGTGTTAGACAAGCATAAATGCATAATTTGAAAACTGCAATGATTAATAGTATCTCACTGATCGAAATAGATGTTTGTATATACTTATTACTTGTCACGTTTAGGCTTTAGCCTTTTGTACAGACGCCTGGATTAATCACGTGATAAATTTATCCGCGAAATCGAAAAACTTGGTTAAAGCTGCTCCCTCCACTCATTCCCGTAAAAATCGCTTGCTCCTAGCGATTATTAGTAATTTCACAAACAGCCGAGGTATCAAATTCTCCGTAAGATTGGCTTAGTAGGTTTATGCATACATGTTACTTCTTTTTTCTGAAATTAATAAAATAAATATGAACTATTTCGATTTTCGTTTCGAACGGTACCGTTCGAAAATCCGTACGAAACCTAACTATGGAAATGGAGATTTGAGCGGAATACGCTTTAGTCTTCAACGAGACTTGGGTGGCGAGATTGACCTTTCACCTTCATGTTTACTAGACACATACACACACACAACATTATACACACCAACACACGCAAACACACAAACACACACACACACACGCATGACACAACAATATGAACCAACAGGAACAACATACTTCGAACACACACACACACACACACACACACACACACACACACACACACACACACACACAACACACACACACACACACACACTCGCACACACAGTCACACACATAGCACACACACCCACACACACACACACACACACACACACACACACACACACACACACACACACACACACACACACACACACACACACACACACACACACACACACACACACACACACACCACACACACACACACACACACACACACACACACACACACACACACACACACACACACACACACACACACACACACACACACACACACACACACACACACACACACACACACACACACACACACACACACACACACACACACACACACACACACACACACACACACACACACACACACACACACACACACACACACACACACACACACACACACACACACACACACACACCACACACACAAACACAACACACTACTGGATCACTGGGATCATGATCCCAGCCAGGGCGCACACTTACAAAACACAGCTACTATCTATCAAACAGGGCATGTAGAGCTCATCCTACTTGTAATACCTATATATTATACTTTGTGGGCTTGAAGCATATTTACAAACATAGTTCATTTACTGTATTATGCTGATGTTATTACTGTGGATGTGGGGTCATCTACTTATCTTATATATATATACTTATTATGTATTTAAATATTTCAATATATGTTTATATATAGTATTATGTGCTGTAGTATTTCAATAATGTTTTAATGTATTCGTTTAGCTTGATTTAGTATATTATATCATATATATATATATATATATATATATATATATATATATATATATATATATGGAGTATGTAATCATACTCGTGCTCGCGTACATTGATCCAGAAAGCAAAGTAATCGTACTCGTACTTGAGTATATTATCAAGGTAATCGTACTTATGATTACTCGTCAAGATTAATATTTGAAATTGGAGTATTGTAAGTTATCTAACAAATGTGATATTAATTAAGCTATTAATTTTCTATTATTGTTGAGAATTTCAGTTAAGTAAATATGCAGTCAGATTTCCCTAATTAATACCTTCTCTCCCCAGAAAAGTCACATATCCTGACCCTCCTGCTTACTGTAGTACTGGTAATATTTTTCATTTCAAAGTTATGTTGTAACAGTCCCTGTTAAGCACTGCAGGAGATAGCATCTTGAATTGTAACTTTAGGAGCCATGCCACAGCCCCACCTGTACTATCTGAATGACTGGTTGCTACATCCAGAATCCTGACTGGGTTTGGGTGGGTAGCTGCAAAATTATTATGTTTAAGTTATGTTAAACCTGTTTAAATCCACAACTATTCTGTGTTTGTCCCATCTGATATAATATTACATATTTGAATTGGATATCATTTTTTATACGATCCCCTGGATTTGAAATGTTGTTGTATTTGATCATGTGTATTTCACAAACGTTTGAAGCTTTGATGTTTATCAAGTGCTACACAAATTTCATTTGACTGTGACAGCTTATGCATAAGCATATAATTAGCAGAAACATGACAAATAATGACAAGACTCTCAGCTGTTTACTCAGTGGCAGTGGGTGCTGAATGCTCTGCTGAAGGTGAACTACACAAATATAAACGTTTGTGTAATATTCCACCATCAAATCTTATTTCTTTATTAGCAGTTATACAATACTGATTTACTGAATAGTATATGTCCTGCTGCTCAATATATCATTTAAAATATTTCAATATTTCTGTAAGTTCAATTTTTTTCATCTTGATACTTCATTGACATATTTGAATATCGAACCACCACTACATTGGCACTCATTATAAAACGTGTATGCTATTTGATATATGTATCAATGCAGTATTAAATTATTCAATACCTGAGAAAGTCATCTGAATCTGATTATTAATAATAACACCTGGTTATTGAGTAGAAGTAATCAGTTAGAACACTAGATTGTGACACAGCAACAGAAAAAGATTGACACCTAGGGATTCCATGGATGTCGCCATTATGGTAGAAACACGATAATCATTAAAGTAATCATGAAAGTATTTCAAAATAATCATGATTACATTCTAAAGTAATCATACTCATATTCGAATACATTCTAAAGTAATCGTATTCGGGGATATTAATTAATTATCACATCTTTAATAATAAGGGCCCAGTACGATCGCGTTTATTAAAAGTTTATTACGGAATAGGCCCAGGAATGTACTGTGTCATTAAACTCAATTAAAATAATAGACTAGCTCAAAAACACTATCTACAAAGCGAGTGGGGTGAGTTAGGGGGAGAAGGGGGGATATATGGCCGTGGTGCAGTCTCTGTCATTGAACCTATATATATATATATATATATATATATATATATATATATATATATATATATAAAAATCATATATATTATATATATATATATAACTGATATATAACTTATATATATATAATATATATAACATTCTACAGGTAATTGATACCTATTCCATCACATAGATAGGTTTTATATGTCTTAAGACAATTATTTCCATTATGTATATATATATATATATATATATATATATATATATATAATATATATATATATATATATATATATATATAAATATATCAACACTGAATATTTTGTGTGTAGATTATGGCCCCATAACTGCTTGCATGATTCATATATTGACAAGATGCAGGTTGCAGGGGTGCATGTGTAGGACTTCCGATTCCCGCCTTTTGGCCAAGAAATTTGCCATCACTCAAATGTGATCAAAGTGCAGGAATCCACTGGTTGAGACAGTGCTGCAATCCAAGGGGTGATAGAGTAAACAAAATTAATCATCTATAATGTGCTTGATGGCTATATCAACACAAGGGTGCAAAATGAAAGAGCCTGGCATGATGAATACTTACTGGTCTAAGATCAAGTTGCCTGCTGCTGCCAACTAAGCAATTGATCTAGCGATTCATTTACTGATAATGATGATTTTCTTAGGTATGGCCACCAGCTATGAACTTGTCTGGGCATCATTTATAAGATTAGGATTCACTGCTCTTTCATATATATATATATATATATATATATATATATATTTCTGTAGTATGATATTTATATTTCCATATTACAGTCGAGGAGAGTAG
The DNA here is from genome assembly GCA_025642075.2 of Ridgeia piscesae. Classification (NCBI taxonomy): domain Eukaryota; kingdom Metazoa; phylum Annelida; class Polychaeta; order Sabellida; family Siboglinidae; genus Ridgeia; species Ridgeia piscesae. The sequence goes on from JAODUO010000798.1 coordinate 203,151, forward strand.
TTTTCTTAACACTAGGTCAATGATAAATTTCTGGGATAATAAAAAAAGGAAAATTCAAAATGGTAGGCTCCTCTGACAGGGTGGTACTACACGTGTACAGGTCAATGGGTGCAATGGGCGTCGTTTTTCAATTGTGCTGGTTTAAAAAAAACCAGATCATATCTTCAGTTCTTCATTAATTACTTTTTTATTTCATAATAATTATTATTACTTTGTTACCTTTATGAACATCACATTGTTATTTAATTGGGGTTATAAAACACATAACAATGTTTTTTTAGTTTTAAATAATTTAAAGTAATTGTGCAGTTCCGTGCTCAGGTGAACCAACATATCACTTTTTGAAAGTTCTTCAATTGGGGCAAGTAGGGTATCGTATGAAAGGTAATATTCCGTAATTTCAGGTATGACAATGCATTTTTAGTATACATCATGTAATAACCTATAATACAACTAAAGGCAGGATAACAAGAACGAACATATTTAATGAATATTTCCATCAAACAATCTATCATAATATCTACAGTACTACAACTCGTCAGATTATTCCTCTTCATAATAATAATTAGATAACTTCAATTGCACCTAAATCCTTAGAATCCAAGCATCAAAACAAAAAGGGTTGATATTGATCTCAGTGTCAATAACAAATCCAGATGTCATCAGATTGATTGATATGCCAGGGAGCAATGGTGGATAGGCAAGGAGTTTAGCAATATGTTCCAGCCAGTCTAGACTCCAAGTGATCAGTTTTAATTAGCATAAACTGACACCCTGCAGGCTCTCCTCCTGTCTACCAACTCATCAGTGTTAGCGGCATGTATATTGCCTTAATTTATCTCCCTGATCATACATTTCATTACGTCATGCAACTGTATATAATGTACTTTTGGTCAAATTAATGATTCTGATTCTGTATACTGCTTTCTACATCTAAACTAACTTAACTATATTATTTAAGCCATCCAGCAGTGGTGTATGTTTTCTGCCAAATATATTGGAAGAAAGGTATCCACTGAAATACTGTTAATAAATAACATGTTTATACATGGAGAGGCTAATTACAAAGTGATCAGGCTTATCTTGCTTATCACAATGGCAAGGCCTACTGTTGGTTTCAGCCTTGACCACCAGCAAGTGACACCCCCTTGCCCACCCCTTGGAACCACATGTACCATTAATATGCAGTCAGCAAAATCATTGATCATTTGTCTAGTCTTCCCAGTTCCAGTATGTGTAAGCCCCACAGGGCTTGTGTCCAATTGTGCTTAGATGTAAAGTAAAATGGATGGAATCACACTGGTGCCACATCAGAGGTGATGATCCAAATGCTCTCTACCTGAAGTATGCCTTTGACAGGGGCTTTGTTCATGAGGATTTACTTTAGTATAGCAGGTGATCAACACCAGACCCTAACCTGGTTACCTGGTACACCTGTACACAGGACCACACAGTGTATCTGCTGCCAAGTACAAGGATCTTCAGATCCTGTGCACTTTGGGGCTGATCCCTAGCATCTACCGTCCTTTTTCTAAGTCACTGAAGCATGAGTGAACTCAAACATGACAGTGTCATTCCAACTAGTCACAACCTGAATGGTCTAGGTCCGTTATAGCTACTTCCCGTTATAGCTACTTCCTGTTATAGCTACAGTTTTCCCCTGTTATAGCTACTCGTTAAGTTTGACAGGCAAACTAGTCCCGTTATAGCTACTTATTTAATTATACATTTATATTTGAACCATAAAACACTTGTGCAAAACATTTTTTTCAAAAACAACTACGTTAATTGTACTGCATACAGAATTGCATTTATCAAAAAATTATGTTTCCTCACCACTTTCGCAAACTTGGAATTCCATCCCTCGACATGGTTATTTGTTCATTTGTCAGTTTCAGTGTAGGGGCATTCCATGTCAAATCAATCAAAAATGGTGAAATTTACATGACCGTCTTCGATTTTTATGAAATTTGGTGTGTCAGTTTATGATCATGAGTCTATGCATCCCACAACTTTTTAGGTCAATCTCAGTCAGCATCCAAGCCATTGTTGCGCTTAAATTTGACACATTAGTGCTTGAACTGCTCCAAATGTTTAGGTGTTAAAATAACATAATATGTATGTGTATATATTTATATATATATATATATATATATATATATATATATATATATATATATACTTATATACATAGACATTCCACATGTCCATGGTGATTTTTTAATCATCATCAAGCCATGTCTCCACAAAGTATTCATTAAAAATTATCACTTGACTTTGTTGAAATTCCTCAGTGGGAAACACTTATATCAAAGCCGTACACCCCTCATGGACATCAGCTGGATGAAGATGAAATAGTTGATGCTCCCTTATCTTATTACATTGTAAAATGGAGAAATAGAAAAATAGCTATAACAGGACTAATTCAACTGTCAAACTTAATTAGTGGCTATAACGGGAATAAAAAGTAGCTATAACGGGAAGTAGCTATAACGGGAAGTAGCTATAACGGGAAGACACCATGTGAATGTGTGACGTGTCACCAGGATTGTCACTACAGTTAATATGACATTCAGTAATGTATTAGTCATGTGCATTTAATGTTATGCAACAATTTCCTGTGAATACATCTGAACTGACATTTATCTGATCTGAAACTTTATTGCATTTTATGAAAAAAAATATTATATGAAAGTGCAAGCATAAATATTTTGATACATAAAAGTGTAAAGAATTAGGAAATAAGACTAATACTGTAACAATTGTTGGTTTGTTATTCAAACAATAGATGATCACCAAAGGTTGTATCTCCATATCACTGGGGAGTTTGTTGTAGAACTCCATGCAATAAGGTTGTAACTACACTATATATTGACCTATTTTACAGTATTGCATAAGATTATTTTGTTTAATGCATACACCAAATAAAATATATGTATGACATATATATGCATACACAACAATAACAATGTATGCAAGTTATTTAGGACACAGTATAAAATGATAACCCTAACCCATGGCCATACAGAGTCGCCGCACAATTGGAAAATTTGACTTTGTTGAAATTTCTCAGTTGGACACACTTATATCAAAGCCGTCCACCCCTCACGGACATCATCTGGATGAAGATGAAATAGTTGATGCTCACTTATCTTGTTACATGTACTGTATGGTGAATTGAAACTGCTATACGACTGTTCAGCTGTAAACTTATTATGTTATACGATAAGTAGCTATAACGGTTGTAGCTACAGGGAAAACATGTAATTTTGAGTGTACAAATTTTAATACATTAATATGATACGAGTAATCATGTCATTATTTCAAAATTCATTATTACATGTGAACTAAATTTATCTGATTAACTCTTGTAAGCGATGACGAATGTGCCTGCATACATGTGTACATGTCTATGTTCCCAGAGTGTAATAACATGTAACAGACATAATATTTAGTTACAAACAACCACAGTCAGCCAGTAAACCACATAAGCAGTGAATATATGTGCGTACATATTATACATATGTGGTGTGTATGTGTACGTGTGTTGTAAATGATGAAAATATTTGTTGCCCAGTCAGTCCTTGGACTGTGGTCTGCCTGGAGGCTTATCTGCCACAGCCAAAGCAGGCGGATTCCTGCACTTCGTGTAATTTAATCCCATTTCAGTGATGACAAATTCAATTACTACAAATCCACAGACCTCCCTGTAACCTATACTACCCTTATCTAGATGAAAGACTTAACAACTCTATCACTGTCCCTGCTTTGGCTCTTCATCCCTTCTTCCCGCCAAAACTCACCAGCACCAGAGTTTAGTCCTGATTCTCAATTTCCCTGATAAACACCAAATATATATTATATATTTTTTTCATTTTCTGTAATAAATGACAGGGTTTTACAAATGACCTATGGTGTTTCTAATCAGGAGATTATTTCCCCCTTTTTTCTAATTGTAATTATCAATGTCTTTTACATGCAGTAATTAGTTATCCCACTTTATTTAGTATTTATTTTATATTGTTATTATTTGTCATATTCTGTCTGTCAGGTATTTTTCTGTATCTTTCTATATAGGGACCACAATGGAAATAAGTGCTTGCACTTTTTTGTGTCATCCTTATATTTTATATTTAATGTATTTTGTATTTATATGTTATGCATATCTGTACAATGTTTTACATTTTATATTAAATCAAATCAATCAGTCAATGTTTCTATCGCTACTTTCTAGAGGACTGACCTTATCCTGATTTTTTTTACTTCAAATATATTCATAAAAACTCTAGCTGTCATGTTAAAAGCTAATTATTGTTAATAACTTCTTGGTTAAGTACTACGTTATAAATGGTATATTCTTCTTCACTTCAAGTATGTCTCTATGACTTCCAAATCATTTGCTTGTACTTTATTTTTCTAATGGCTTCTTTCGATAAGTGTTTTTTTACCGGTTACCCTGTTTTTTCAAGAGGACAAATTTATCGATGAGGCAGTAAATTTCACTCTTTATTCCAGCATTCTGTTGCTGTCTTATTCTTCAGTGTGTTATTCCAGTCTATCTTTGCTAAATATTTCCTCATGTGCTAAAATTTCCTCAAGTTGTTATATCTTCCTTTGTGAAATTTTTCCTGTACCATATTTTTCTATTCCGTTCTCCTTTTACTTTGATGATAAAATGTATCTGCTTGTGGTCACTACACCCCAGTGGCTCACATATCTTGACATTATCAACAAATTCCTTCTGTGAGGTCAAAACTATGTCTAACACATACTCGCCCGTAGCCATAGCTGGTGGCCATGCCTAAGAAAATATAATCATTTTTCAGTAAATTAAGCTGTCACTACGGTAGCCAGTAACCACAAAGGCTTGATTGACTACTGTAGGGTGGGTGGATGACAGACTGACCTTTACAAGACCACACCGGCAGTCAAATTTACAAAGCTTCCTGTGATTATTAACAGGAAACTGAAGAAAGATGTATTAAAACATTTTTCATTGAATTTCCAATGAAACACAAAAGACAGGGAAATAGGAATATTTATAATTCCCTTGGTACATATGAAGTTAGACTTGTGATAATAAGTGATTTGGAATCAATTTCACTAATCTTTTAAAACTCACGTTACTGTATATATATCTTCGTGTGAGATGGACGGTGATGAAAATCCTTCCCCAAATTGGTTTTGAGATCATCGTTGAGACATTAATAAAGAAATCCAATTAAAATCACTTATTATGCAATTTTATATGTATATGTGTGTATGACTAATATTGAGAAGCAGGACATATACTATTCAGTAAATCAGTATTGTATAACTGCTAATAAAGAAATAAGATTTGTTGGTGGAATATTACACAAACGTTTATATTTGTGTAGTTCACCTTCAGCAGAGCATTCAGCACCCACTGCCACTGAGTAAACAGCTGAGAGTCTTGTCATTATTTGTCATGTTTCTGCTAATTATATGCTTATGCATAAGCTGTCACAGTCAAATGAAATTTGTGTAGCACTTGATAAACATCAAAGCTTCAAACGTTTGTCAAATACACATGATCAAATACAATAACAACATTTCAAATCCAGGGGATCGTATTAAAAATTATATCCAATTCAAATATGTAATATATCAGATGGGACAAACACAGAATAGTTGTGGATTTAAACAGGTTTACAGTTTACACTTAAACATAATAATTTTGCAGCTACCCACCCAAACCCAGTCAGGATTCTGGATGTAGCAACCAGTCATTCAGAGAGTACAGGTGGGGCTGTGGCATGGCTCCTAAAGTTACAATTCAAGATGTTATCTCCTGCAGTGCTTAACAGGGACTGTTACAATATAACTTTGAAAAATATTACCAGTACTACAGTAAGCAGGAGGGCCAGGAGATGTGACTTTTCTGGGGAGAGAAGGTATTAATTAGGGAAATCTGACTGCATATTTACTTAACTGAAATGCTCAACAATAATAGAAAATTAATAGCTTAATTAATATCACATTTGTTATATAACCTACAATATTCCAATTTCAAATATTAATCTTCACAAGTAATCGTAAGTACGATTACTTTGATAATGTACTCAAGTACGAGTACGATTACTTTGCTTTTTGGATCAATGTATTTGACACAGTATGATTATATATATATATATATATATATATATATATATATATATATATATATAATATTATAGATAAAATAATATATATATATATATTTTATATATATATATATATATATATATATTTTTATATTATGAAGATAAGCTAAGAATACTAAAATCACACTAAAACACAGACATAAACATTAAAAACATTATTGAAATATCTTACAATCACACAAAAGTATAAATATAAACAAGTAGGATGAGCCCCATGTGCCACAGTTTAGAATAGCATAATACAGCATGCTATGTTTTGCTAATAGACGCCCCCCAGGAGCCCACCCACAGCCCAGCCTACAGGGTAATCAATCATCCATAGGTCATTAACACAGTAGGAACCCTGACTACTACACCCCTGTTTTATAATAGTAGACTGGTCTAGATAAGCTGTGCGCCCTAAAGCTGACATGATGAGTATACATCATTGATATTCCTGTTTTTTTAATTAAATTTATGTTATTGTTTACCTTCAACCTTAGGGCCTAGTTATTCAGCCAATTAATGCCAAGGTTCGACAAAATACCAAGGTATGGCTATGCTACGAGTATGACTACGCCAGGCATAGACTATGGCCTATACTTAGATGACTAGACATGTCAGTGATTGATTATAATACTGTAACTATGTAATGTTTATGTCACATATAGTATGTAGCAGGTTAATATTCTTAGCCTAAGATTAACTAGGCTTAATTAGCCTAATAGTAGCTATAGGTATATAATGTAAATGCATTATAAGTGATCAGTAACAGTTGTACTTAGGCCTTCGTTATACTTATTCATAATGACAATATTATACTATTATAGTTATAATAATAATTTAATACATTATGCAATGATGATAATTTAATACATAAAAATTGGTATATGCATATTATTTTAATTTATTATTAACATTAATGTAATAAAATAACAAGATATTGCTTGCATTTGGAAGCCTGGAAGGTGATCGTTCATTACATTGCAATTTTTTCAAGTAATAATAATAATAATAGTTTATTTCTTAAATAGTGCCCCATCCAAATAATTGTTCTGGGGGGCTTTACAATGATTAATCCTAAAATAATGATAATAAAAATACATATTAATAACATAATATATATATATATATATATATATATATATATATACATACAATAATACTAAAAAGTTAATACAATACTACTTTGATAAAATATGGATATGCTAATAAAACAAATATAATACTTTAAAATACCGACTTAAATTGGCACAAAACTACACACTGTATTAAAAATATATATACTAATTAAAATAATAAATAAATTAAAATAAATGTAGGAATAGTTAACTGATTAACTGTGATCACAGAGTGTCAAAATAATAATCTGTAAACAGATGCTCTTGAGTGCTACTTTGAATTGATTCACATTTTCAGAACTTGAGGTATCATCACCATAGGGCATGCGGAAAAGCTCATCACCTCAGGTAAATGAGTGTTGTAATATACATTAATTTACTCTCTCAACAAACCTTTTATAAAAATTGTACAGATGTATGCCATTTGTGAATCCAAGGGGCCTGGGGCCCTGTGGATGTGCCTCCTACATTGTAGGAATTTGGTATGCCTGCAAACTTTTTTATAATAGGTCAATGCTAATCAGAGATGGACTAATCGTACTCGTGTACTTGTACTCGTACTCGAGTACGAAGGAAAGTAATCGTACTCGTACTCGAGTACATTACCAAAGTAATCGTACTCACGATTACATTTTTTTCATATGAACAGTTGCAAGCAAATATATTAGACAGATAAAAATGGCAATATTAGAATCTAATAAATGTAATAATAATCAAGGTATTCATTTTCTATTACTGTTGAGCATTTCAGTTAAATAAATATTCAGTCAGATTTCCCTAATTAATACCTTCTCTTCCCAGAGAAGCAACATCTCCTCACCCTCCTGCTTAGTACAAAGTACAAGTTATATTGTGACAGTCCCTGGGAAGCACAGCAGGCAGGCAGGCAGGCAGGCAGGCAGGCAGGCAGGCAGGCAGGCAGGCAGGCAGGCAGGCAGGCAGGCAGGCAGGCAGGCAGGCAGGCAGGCAGGCAGGCAGGCAGGCAGGCAGGCAGGCAGGCAGGCAGGCAGGCAGGCAGGCAGGCAGGCAGGCAGGCAGGCAGACAGACAGACAGACAGACAGAGAGAAGACAGAGCAATGTTTACACAGGTATTATGTTACATGTATCAAATCAGTACCTATAGGAATGCTTCATGTGTGGTTAATAATTACATGTGTATTAGAAATTTGGTTTGATCACTCCCTTACAGTATGTGAGATCTTAAACATTGCATTACCATAACACATGCATAGACAGAAACACAAATTTCTCTTTGCGGTGAACTTATGTGCGGTGTTTGTGATGTGTATATGTGTGTTTGTGTGTTTGTGGTGTGGTATATGTATGGAGTGTGCTTGTAGAAGTGCGGGTATATGTATGTGAAATACTATGACATTGCTTGATTTAATAATACAAAAAGTATTTGAATACAATGGCCATTTAAAACTAGGATCAATGTAGAAATGCATAAAGTAGTGTCTTCATAAGAGTCACACTGTTGGTGTCAACCCTGTCAAGAGACTGACCAGCTCCAGATGTGACAATTCTTATTTACCTTGTTTGTTTCTCTTGTTCGAGGGAAACGAGTTGTTGTGGGGCACCATAACATTGGGTTATCCTCCAGTTCTCACACATTCTACAAACACAGACGAGATTCATCAGTCAACTTAGTACACCATACCGTGTCACACAGTGTCACACCATGTCACACTGTCACTGCACTGGCTGGAAGCAGCCACAGTTAACACCTTCCTGACAGTGTGACATCACTTTTATTCACTGAGGTCAGAAACGGTTGTGAGAGGGAGGGAGGGACACAATGAGGGAAATGGACATAGAAAGGGACATTGAAAGGGACAGGGAAAGGATGAGAAAGAGAATGGGAGGGATGGAATGAGATAGAGGAGGGAGAGATTGAGAGAGAGAGAGAGAGAGAGAGAGAGAGAGAGAGAGAGAGAGAGAGAATGGAGAAGGAGACAGAGAGAGAGAGGGGGAGAGACAGAGACAGAGAGTGATAGAGAGAGAGTGGAAAAGCAGACAGAGACAGAGATAGAGAGCGAGAGAGAGCGATAGAGAGAGAGAGAGGAGAGAGAGAGAGAGAGAGAG
>JAODUO010000798.1:217500-238759 GCA_025642075.2 Ridgeia piscesae
AAAAAAAAAAAAAAAAAAAAAAAAAAAAAAAAAAAAAAAAAAAAAAAAAAAAAAAAAAAAAAAAAAAAAAAAAAAAAAAAAAAAAAAAAAAAAAAAAAAAAAAAAAAAAAAAAAAAAAAAAAAAAAAAAAAAAAAAAAAAAAAAAAAAAAAAAAAAAAAAAAAAAAAAAAAAAAAAAAAAAAAAAAAAAAAAAAAAAAAAAAAAAAAAAAAAAAAAAAAAAAAAAAAAAAAAAAAAAAAAAAAAAAAAAAAAAAAAAAAAAAAAAAAAAAAAAAAAAAAAAAAAAAAAAAAAAAAAAAAAAAAAAAAAAAAAAAAAAAAAAAAAAAAAAAAAAAAAAAAAAAAAAAAAAAAAAAAAAAAAAAAAAAAAAAAAAAAAAAAAAAAAAAAAAAAAAAAAAAAAAAAAAAAAAAAAAAAAAAAAAAAAAAAAAAAAAAAAAAAAAAAAAAAAAAAAAAAAAAAAGACGGGTGTAGAGAGACAGTGATAAGGGAAATAGTAGAGGATAAAGAAAGTGAGGGAGAGGGAGAGGGGCGGCCAGTCAGGGAGGAAGGGAGATAGAAAATATTTGGTATGTTTAAAGGAAGGGATGGGGGAGGTGAAATCAACAGGAAGACAGACAAACAGAGAAAACAACCAACTTGTTCACTCTGACACATTGCGCATCAGAACGATAAGGGATTGCAACGCCACTCATTTATTATTATGCCTTTCTTCATCTATTTGCTAAAGTCCACAAGGAACAGTTTAAATAATAATCACAACGGTATTGTGTGTGTGTGTGTGTGTGTGTGTGTGTGTGTGTGTGGTGTGTGTGTGTGTGTGTGTGTGTGTGTGTGTGTGTGTGTGTTCGTGTTGAAACATACCCCTTTCCACCAACATTGTGATTGCAATTCATAATTGTTGTGGTTGAAAATATATATATATACATCTTCCCAAGTGACATGCTTCGCAGTAAAGGGTTTACAGTGGTGGGAGGTAATGTAAGCTTTATGAAACTTGTCACAGCCTGGGCCATTCTTATTGTTTATCTTGTAGGCCTAGTCGGAATGATAAACAGGCATTGATGAAGTGCGAGTAGAGATGGTGGCTGTGGCTGAGCGAGTTGGAATATGATCGACAAATTAATTGCTGAACACCTGCAAGAGAGAGGGGAAGTTCACAGAGGAATGAAGAATGGGCTGATAGTCCGAATATAGAAAAGAAAGGGAGATGTGCATGACCCAGGAAAAATAGAGGTGCTACGTTGCTAAGCCATATGTTGAAGTTTCTGGAAAGAATCGTGGATTGCAGAATAAGCGCTGTAGTGTAAGGGGAATCGGTGAAGAACAGCTGGAGTTTAGACAAGGAAGAGGAACAACCGATGGGATGTTTGCCCTGAAGTAGCTGGTTGAGAATAAACTGGAAGGACAGGAGGATATGGAAATTAGATTCATAGTCCTGGAGAAGGCCTATGCTACAATCTCAAGAGAAATGACAATGGGAACACTGATGTGGATGGGGTCCCAGGGGGAGGTCCGATTGGTGGAGGGGACACGAAGAGCGGGGAGCTGTGTGGACCGGAGGTGTAAGGAGAGTCCAAAGTAAATGTTGGCGTGACACAGGGGAGCGCCTTGACCCAATTGTTGTTTATCGCTGTGGTGGAACTGATAAGCAGAAAGATTTGTATAAAAGTCATACTCCAAAAACTATTGTACGCAGCTGGTCTGGCAGTGGTAGCAGATGGGGAAGCAAATCTCCAAGAACAGTTGATAGAGTGGAAATATATTTTCAGCAGACATGGATTGAGAGTACGCTTGGTGAAGACGGAGGTAATGTGGGTGGGATTTAGAAAGAAAGAGCTGTAAATACACCTGGATGGGAAGAAGATTAAGCAGAGACAATTTTGCCGACCTGGGTGGAGCGATATGTGGGTTGACATTTCGCCAATCTCAAAAAGGGAAAACCTTTGGGGTGTGGCTTGGACGTTGGCGTGGGTGTTCAGTTAAAAAAGGTAAAGGTAACTTCTTATATAGCGCAGTATCCATTCCTCAGAAAAATGTGTCAACTTATAAAGTATCACCCTGCAATCTGTGCTGTGCGGCTCCATTTGGTACACAGGGAGTCTTACCTCACTACCAAACAAGGTGGAAACATTGAAAACAATGGCATATCCATTTATTTGGCACATTAAACCGAAAGCTTTGAAAATGGAATCACTATTAAACACATTTGCTGACGGAGGTCTTAACATTGTAGATATTAGAACTAAAATATAATCTCTATTTGTCAAACAAGTTCTGCAATTAATTAAAGAGCATAGAGCCAAGTAGACCTTCTTAGCAGTGTATTGGCTGGGTATACACCTTAAAGAGTATGTAGTTCTGCTCCGCCTTTACCCACCTTAAATGTCATGGTACTGGTTCACGTCCGGGTAATCTAGTCGGAGAGACAAGCCGTCAATCGATGCCTTTTCGAAGACTTTCAATGTTATTAGTAAGATCATTTCTTTCAAATTAAACTATTGCTTAGAACTGTATCAGCTTAGAACATGTTAAAGGCGCTTCTTTCGACTTTGACTTGCTCCGCGCAACATAATCGCACATCCCATGATCGTTCGACAAACAGTCACACGTGCGTCTCTGCCACGCCCCACGACCGTCGTCCGGTACAAAATTACGCAACATGTGCTTGAGCGCCAGCGACCGATGTCGCTTCGATCAGCGCAGCAACTTGTCTCTTGTTTCGGCCGGCCGCATCTATTCACACTCATTCAACCGGATCGTGTTTACAAACACGCCGAACCCTGATATAACCATGTGTATTATATATATATATATATATATATATATATATATATATATATATATATATATATATATTATATATAAATTATAATGAACTTTTGCAGATACTTTATACACTCTGCAACTTGACGCATATACAGTAGTCCCCTTCTTATACGGCCCCTCGCCATCGGCCACCAGGATTATACGGCAAATTTTCATTGTAATAGCATTTTCTAATACAAACTACGTCTCACCAGCGGCCACCCGGCTAATGTGGCCAATGATCAGGGTTGGATGAAGAATCTTCCCCTTTTCAGCCAATCGACAGCAAAAAACTGCAATCTTTAACCACAAGTCAAAAACAAATTAAGAAGGCCTACCATACACACTCGTCGTTCTTGACAAAACATCACATAGACGGTATTGTTGCAATGTTAGATGTCTCAATGTTGACAACGTATGTGTGTGCTTAAAAAGGAGCGACCAGTTTGCCTTGAAACTGGGGCATTTATCGATGGTTCCCCTCACCAGAGGCCATCTGCCTTATAAGGTCACCTTGGGTTTGCTGAAGGGTTGGCCATATAAGAAGTTGACTACATGCATACAATTTACAAAGTTCATTTTCTAACACTCCACTGGTATGGATATTAGGAGCAACAGTCAAGAATTAATTGTAAACAGCTCAAAATCATATAAACACACACACACGCACACACACACACACGCAACGCACGCAACGCAGCACCGCACATACACAGGCACGCACACACAAGCACACGCACACGCGCACACACCGACGCACACGCACACACATACACAGTGGATTGTAAGAGATGGGAAGATATAGTAAAGGATGGTAAGGGATGGCCACCGAACTTCCAACCTATTTCGGGAAGGAGGAGATGTGATTTCCCAGTGCTCAAATAGTGAAAGGAGTTTACTCTCCTCCTTAGCCAGAATACTTGATATTTGGAGCCAGAATACTTTAAAGTTGTTATATACACGGGTTACAGGGGCGGGTCTTGAGATGTTTTATGGAGGGACGACCATCTTCTTGAATACACAAGACAGTGTATTATATATGGAGGAGACATTTACTTGAAATTGGGTGGACTGACCCGGAGCGTCTTCACGATGCGATATCGGAGTGGCGAGGGAGGGTAACAATTACGGGTATTGTTAAAGAAAATTGCGGCGATGTTTACATTTTCGCTGTCGGCCCTTACTCATATCGGAAGACAAGACGGGGAGTGGGAATTGCTATTGAAATATGATCACGACGACGTTCACAACTTCAAGACTTGTAGGGCGGAATATCTATGCGAAGGGGGTGTCACTTCAGATTCAAAACGCAAAACACCCCGTTGTCGACGCCCAAAAACTTGGATGAGTATGGAGTGCAGCCGTTGACACAGTACTCCACGGTCGGCGCATCCACATTGCAAGGTACGATTATGATAGCTAGTACTTAATAAATTCTTATATCTGTTTCGGTCTTTCAGTCTTGGTTACTGTTTATCTAGAAGCCTATCATACTTTAACTAAATATTGATACTGGTGTACTGACAACATTAATTAGTTAAATAATGACTGGTTATTTTTGCATTTCAGGTGCCTCACGTGGTCGTCCTCTCGCTGATGGAATCGCTATGCTTCGACGCGTTGCTATCAGGTTCGTTTTTTATACTAGAGCGGGTTGGCATGAGTACGACTGCAGTGGGCGTGGAATATGTTATTAAATCATAAACACAAAACAGCGACCAATACAGGCGACGAATACTTTCCAACGACACCCACCCCCCCCCCGGTCTTTCTTTCCTCGAGCGCGAGTCAGGGGATAGGCGGGGTGAATGGGTAGTTCTCAGCCCCCAAATTAAATTCGTTAAGGAGAATATAATAATGGAATTAGCTACTTTTAAAAGGTCAGTACTAACACAAATTAATGTTATAAAACAGTGTTTATGTGTGTGGACGTATGTTTGTTTGCTTGATTTTTGGTTGTTTGTTTATTTGTTTTTCGTTTGTTTGTGAAACCATATCTCCTTCAGTTAGCATGTATTTGTGCTGACACCTAATAGTCTATGGACTAAGACTTTTTCCAATTCTTCCGGCTGGTGTAAACTTAATTATAGAAATGTTTTTGCATAGCTGACTCCTTTCCCCAAGCATGGATGAGCAATTCGCCTAAACTATATATATAGTCATATATAGTTACGGATATAATAGTCACATAAATTAATTAGTTCGTACTATGGTAAATTAAATGTACCATTACACATTGAAAGTCTATGCCATACGTACACCATACACCATAATTACACAGGGGGTTCTCATTACCTGAAGAATAAATATCGCATGATACAATTATATATTATACAAACGTGGATGTTGCATGCCAGCATATAAAGTGAATGCTGGCATGCAACATTCACGTTTACAATGATTCCCGTTTGGAATCCCACAACGATCAATGCTGCGTATCGCCCCTCCAATTATGACGTATTTTATAGTTTAATTGTAATGCAAGACAATGGAAAAGCAGATGGGATACACCGGGAGATATACCAAGAAAATGGCGCAAACCGACATTAGTGGGAAACCATGGTTTATGCTAGATATGCTCTCAGCGAGCAAACAAGCCTAAGTATAAGTTAGTATGTGCTGTATATATTATAATGATACAACAAACAATTTAAGGTAAAATAGTTATGATAAAACAATCAAATATTCATAATATTAATATTATTGTTATAGATGTGTGTAACCATTTCAAAGTTAATTAAATTAAAACTATATAGTAAGTTAAAAATGTTTCGAGCCAGCTGTCATAAACCATTATACATCATCACTCATTATATTTATTATGGTTTTCATCACTGCAGTTATATGCTATTCACTTTCAGTCCAGGTGTCAGGTAGTTTAGTCTACGTGCGAGTGTTTGGTATCAGCTGCAGGTATTTACTCATTACTGAGAGCGGGTAGGTCCAAGTTTGATTTAGCCGTTAGTTATTTTCGAGCACTTTTATATTAGTATTTTGTGTTTTACCGGTTCAGAGTAAGCTGACTTATTTGTTTATTATTATATACTATTTTATTTTTACCAGGGTCATGATATTAATAGTGTTACTTGTGGGATCACGTTAGTGAGTAATATACTTTGTGGAGGATATATATATTTGGTATAATAGTTTATAATTTCTAGTACTTCGGTTATTGTTTTGATTTCACAGCTTAGGAATATTCACTTTTCAGATATGGTTCTTCGTATTTTTACACGTTGATAAGCTAAATGTTAAGGTAAGTATGCATTATGTTAGATTAATAGTAATTGATGGCTGTTATCACGTGCGTTAGTATAGAGTACCACACATCATATATAATTAGTTTGTGTTGTAGTGCTTATATTAGCCACTAGCGGAGACCAGAGTAATTGGCTTTGTATCCCTGATATTTTTCGTTCTTTTAGCAGCAAGATTATCACTCATTTCGAGACCATTTATTGGCGAAGTGTATTTCTGTATTTAGCCTTGTGTATGTCTAGGCAATAATATGGAGGTAGCAGTGAAGGTTATACCATTTTACGTCATCCACTTAATGCGCAACTGATTTCGTATCCAGTGGTAATATTTATAGTTGTTTCCTGATAAAATATTTTAATTAAATTATGACTTGACTGCACCGTGCAAATATATAATGTTGTCGATACTCAGTAATGCAACTTTTGCCTTCACGTTTCGGGTAGACTGAGAGATTACCTGCGAGCATCATTTTACTGTTGAGTGTTGTGTAGACATAATAATATTATATTGAGTAGTGAGTTAAATTGGTGTGTTGTCATTTGCTTTTTGATTTTGACATTTTTAATCTCTTTCAATATTTATTTTTCTTGAATGGTTCCTTATATATATTAATTTGATGTTCAATTCTTATTGTATTTGATCTTATAATACGCCTTTTTGCTTGTTTCTGTAGAGTTTAGTACCATGTTTCCATATGGGTTTGCAGCATTTTCGGTTACTCGTGTATCCATGTTTCATTGTTTGCATACATAAATAAAGTATATTGGGGCTGGATTGTGTTGTGTTTTTGTGTGTTTTATTAAAGCTACTTTAGGTTTGGTGTGGGTTCGACCATGTTCACATGCGTTTGCCTTCTTGGTTACACCGTGTTCATGCTCTTTTGTTGATTTTTAAAAATGGAGTCATCCAGAATTGGCCACATATGCTGAGATATTTTAAAACAACAAAACTAACAACAAAAAAATAAGCAAAAATCGTGAAAATAAAATTTTTATAAATTAATTTTTGACGACGTTAAAATCCCTCGCTGCTTGGCGAAAGGAAGACTCATCCAACTGACATGGACTTAGCCGTCCGACTGGTAGACTACCCGTGACTAGAAACAGTACAATGAATGGCTATAAGGTGGGTAGGCGAGGCAAAAACTACTACTTTAGGTGTATACCCACATACACTGCAAGAAGTCTAATATGACACATGCCTGTGTAATTAATTGCAAACTTGTTTGACAAATAAATTATATTTATATACTAATATCTACAATTATATAACCTCTCAGCAAATTGTTTAATATGATTATTTTCAAAGCTTATCGTTTAATGTCAATAAATGGATATCATGTTTCTGTTTACACCTTGTGAGTAGTGAGTAAGACTCGCCGTGACCAACAGGACAAGCCGCTGACAAGCACACGTGCGGGCTCAGACATTTCGTAATTGTACGACATCTGGGATGGAACGCTGGCTTCAAGCACGTGTACTGTTGTAACACATGATGTGTGATTACTGACACACGTCAACGTCAAGCACAGCGCCTCAAAGTTCTACTGATAATTCTAAGAAGTATTGACGAAATGTCAACTAACATGAGTCGAACACCATGACGGCTTGTCTCTCCGACAATTACGACTGTCATCCATCACAGGTGTATTACAGCTCTTTCTTTTAAATTTTTCCCCCAATTACCTGTCTTCAAAGCTACTCTCAATCCATGTCTGCTGAAAATATATTTCCACTCTATCAACTGTTCTTGGAGATTTGCTTCCCCATCTGCTACCACTGCCAGACCAGCTGCGTACAATAGTTTTTGGAGTATGACTTTTATACAAATCTTTCTGCTTATCAGTTCCACCACAGCGATAAACAACAATTGGGTCAAGGCGCTCCCCTGTGTCACGCCAACATTTACTTTGGACTCTCCTTACATCCCCGGTCCACACAGCTCCCCGCTCTTCGTATCCCCTCCACCAATCGGACCTCCCCTGGGACCCCCATCCACATCAGTGTTCCCATTGTCATTTCTCTTGAGATTGTAGCATAGGCCTTCTCCAGGACTATGAATCTAATTTCCATATCCTCCTGTCCTTCCAGTTTATTCTCAACAGCTACTTCAGGGCAAACATCCCATCGGTTGTTCCTCTTCCTTGTCTAAACTCCAGCTGTTCTTCACCGATTCCCCTTACACTACAGCGCTTATTCTGCAATCCACGATTCTTTCCAGAAACTTCAACATATGGCTTAGCAACGTAGCACCTCTATTTTTCCTGGGTCATGCACATCTCCCTTTCTTTTCTATATTCGGACTATCAGCCCATTCTTCATTCCCCTCTCTCTTGCAGGTGTTCAGCAATTAATTTGTCGATCATATTCCAACTCGCTCAGCCACAGCCACCATTTCTACTCGCACTTCATCAATGCCTGTTTATCATTCCGACTAGGCCTACAAGATAAACAATAAGAATGGCCCAGGCTGTGACAAGTTTCATAAAGCTTACATTACCTCCCACCACTGTAAACCTTTACTGGAAGCATTCACGGAGATTATTTATAAAATAAAATAAAACAACACACAATTCGGAAAGGGGTATGTTTCAACACAACACACCACGCACACACGCACACACAAGCACCCCAAAACCAACCCAAAAAAACCAAAAAAACACAAACAACAACACACAATAAACCTTGTGATATTATTTAAACTGTTCCCTTGTGGACTTTAGCAAATAATGAAGAAAGGCATAATAATAAATGAGTGGCGTTGCAATCCCTTATCGTTCTAGCCAATTTTCATGCAAGTTGGTTGTTTGTCTCGTTGTCTGTCTTCCTGTTGATTTCACTCCCCCATCCCTTCCTTTAACAACAAAAATTTTCTATCTCCCTTCCTCCCTGACTGGCCGCCCCTCTCCCTTCACTCTCCCTCACTTTCTTTATCCTCTACTATTCCCTTATCACTGTCTCTCTACACCCGCTCTCCTCTTTTTCCAATCCTTAGGCGCAATTAACTCGGGATTTCTTGACAAAAGGAATTTGTGCAAAGCAACCTGGTTTTGTCCGTCGGTAATACCTGTCATGTTTCATTGTCAATTAACACAGACAATGCATAGCTTCACTGCCGTGGACATTCTTAGCCTGACGTGCGGCCCCCAAAATTCGGGCCCGCCGAACGCCATTGACAACTATAAGTAATCTGTGCTCATAAGTTTCAAACAAATGACTTAAGCGTTCGTTCGAAGGGATGGATTCGTCGAAGTGCAGTTCTAGTCGAAATGCAGTCTTCTGGTTTTCAGTACAAGACCAACTTTACGTGTTTATGGATGATTCGTGTTGGGTCGGGTGCAGTGTATCGTATGATATTCAGCAAACGATACACATTTGACGCTTTGACAGTTGTTCTCGAATGAGCTGCACATGTTGCACTTTGGGAATCATCAAACATTGGGATATAAAATCAGACGCCAAAAAAGAGCGACGACTGCTACAGAGCTTTAAGGTAGACTATGTGTGTAATGTTGTTGTTGTATTTAAAACGGCAATATGCAACTGTTGGTAGAACATTACATATATTGCCAGTGGTACAGTGTCGACATTCTATATTGCTAACCAGTATAGTAAAACCAGCACGATACGGAATACTAAAATTATTATCATTATGCATAAATGTTAGCGTCACTCTACAATGAATATAATTACGCAGATAACCCATTTCTCGTTAATCAAAACATAACTTTGGAACATATTTGATATGTAATGAATATATGCACTTGTGATTTGCATCGATATAAATCTGCTAGCATTGAAATTTTTAAAAAACAAATACTATAGGAATGCCCTTTATTATCTTAAATTATGAATTATCGTATATCAATGCGGGTATATGTATCTGCGTTTAAACATAATGCCTTGTTTAATTTTGAGGAGAAACGTCGGCATTCGCTTTGTTTATGTTTCAACAGATTGATGTAAATTTAATTTGTTATGGGGTTAAAGTTTTAGTTTTGTTACATACTATAAGCGAGTTTTATGAATAACAGGTTTTTAAGTGACCAAACACGTCAGATATATAGTACGTTCTTTAAAATTGCCCCCAATTTCCAGTAGGCTGGCACAAAATGCCCTTTTTGCATTAAAGTCGAGGTCATTCCCCTTGGTAAATTGGGGATTTTCCTTCCCAAAAAATTAAGTTCATTTAAATAAGATTGTACCAATTCCGGGGCGTTCGACAACCAATGAGGTACCTGGCCAAGTGCATTAGATTGTACTATAGCTATGACCATGTCCCCTTCTCATTTTCCTTTTCTTTTCAAAATTTTTTTCAAACAGCGTTTATTGTTACGTAATTTTTATAAATAAGTATTAATTCAGTTAAGTTTTAATCGTCAACAACTAGCTTCAGGTAAGCTTTAGTTAATTTGTTGCACGTACAGAAAACTATAAATATTATAGTTTCGATAATAAAAGTTACAAAAATGCTGGGAAATATTTTAAATTGTGAAAGAGTTAATAGCATACATTAAATGATAACTTTTTATTCATAGTAAATACAATCATATTTAAATATACTACGACGTATTTAATCGTCAATAATTAATAAATCTACCTACAATATATTAATAATAATATATTCAATGTATGAATAAATAACTGCGATCATTCAATTTAAGATACTTGTTAAAATTTTTTCCTTTATTTATACATGTATATGTTATCTAGTATAACCTTTGGTTATAATCTTTTCAATGAGATATTATTAATGTTAAATTTATATTTTTTAATTTTAAAAAAAAAAAAAAAACCAAAAAAAAGGTTTTTTAAATTAAAAAACGTGACAAAGTACCTGCATCAGTAAAACAACAATCAAAACACTATAACACATAACGAAAATATCGAATATATCTTGAACTTACATATTTTCCTTTTCATTATATAAAAAAATTTTGTTCACTTGCATAGTATAGGGTAATGTCGTTCAGTGCTGTGTGTGCAGGTTCATACCTGTTGGTGTTCCTTATGCAAACACTACATGTTGTGTGCACACACATTGATTCCATTTCATAAGTTTAGCTGGTTTTGTGATATTTTAGAATTTTTTTTGGGCTTCTAAGGGTTTTTCCAGAATGGCCCCCCTTTGGGTTTTAACCCGATTTTTGAAATCCCTTTTAGGTATGAAAACATATTTTAAAATTTTAATTTTTTGTAAATTGTAACCCAAAACCTTATTACTAAAAAGTTTTTCCCCCTTTTAACCCCTGGGCAACCCAAAATTAACCCCTTTTTTTTGCAAAGATTGGGAAAAAAAAGTTTTATTTAATTTTTGGTACATTAAAAAACTTCCAAAAAAAATGTTCACAAACCCCCCCAAAAAAAAAAAATTTTTTTTTTTAAAAACACCCCACCAAAAATTTTTTTTTAAAAAAACAAAACTTGTTTTCAAAAAATTTTCAATTTTCTGAGTTAAGTTGCCAAATTTTTCTATGGTCACTTCAACATGTCTTCTTTGTGTGACATAAAATATACACTTGTAGGAACAGAGAGGGGGAGCGAAGGAGAATGGAAGAGAGAAGCAATGAACGGGGGGGAGTGGGGGGGGGTGAGAGAAAATCCCTGAAAAAATAAAAAAATTTGATATAAAATTGACCGCATGTTAAAATCTAATAATTAGGTTAACACAATGTGGATGGGCATAAAGATATGAATTTTGTTATGATATTTGCACAGAAAAACAAGTTTTATTTGTTCAAAAATTTATTTTCACCTAGAATCAGTATACATGGATGTTGGATTGTTAACCATTAATACATAAATACATAGCAAACTGTGAATTTATTATCTCAGTCTATAGCAATAAACAATATAAAGAAAAATATGCTCACAGGATACATAAAACATGGACATAGTTTATCACCTTAAATGTGTTGCTACCATCTTGTCACATCAACTGCAGTAAGTAATGAATAAACCCGTGACAGGTTATATTATCGAGGGTTGAATTTTTCAAAAAACAAAGAAATGTTAAAATTTAAAACGTCCCCCACAAAAATTATAATTAGCCCAAATAAATGCCCCAAAAAAATTCCCCCCAAAAAATATTAAAAATAACCCCCCAAAAATATTCCCCCCCAGAAAAAAAAAAAACCCCCCAAAATTTGTCCACCAGAATAAAGATACCCCCCAGAATATAAAACCCCCCCGGATTCGCATCAAGTTGGTTTTCCTTGCTTTTTGGAACCCCATGGGCAAAAGTGAAACCTTATTAGATCGAGAAAAAATTTACTTAATGTGTAAATTAAAAAAGACAATTTTACCCTTCTGTGATAAATGATCCCACTGCAAAGTAACACGTTTAAGCTGCAAAAATCGCATATTTCACATGAATGTTTATACAGTTGTATGTTAAATGAATGTTTAAGTTTAACTGTGCACGTCCTATAAGACATTTGAGTCAAGCAGCAGCATGGTGAGAACAACATATCTCTGCTTGCCAGTATCTGCAGTACTCCACAACCATTAACTTTCAGAAAGACTCATATCTGTGACATTTTCAAAACCAATGTCCCTCACAACTGCTGTTAGCAAAAATTAAAAAACTTTGGGTTTGTTTTTTTTTTGTACAAGCAAGTGTTTTCATATTTTTGTACATATCTGGTCTGGACATGAGTCATTTACAAGTATACACCTCATACAAATTTCTCTGACAACAGAACATTAGTGAGAGATGCATTTGTAACTTGAATATTTCTGACTTAAAGGGAGGATGCCAGCTCCTCTGCCCAGAATTGGTCAAGCAGTAATTTGTAATGGGAACCTACTGTGTGGGAAAGTTAAACATCAAAGGCTATTGTGGTTAACTCTGCTTGCCTTGGCATTACTCCCAATCCATTTTTATTTTGAAACTGAATGTTCTGTTTATAATTTGAATGAGTTGCAGGCAGAATCTTTCAAATTGCAATTTTTTTGTTCTTAGCTTAATAAAGTAACTAAACCAAATAATCAGGCAATAAACCTTCAACATGCATGTTGTAGTCATAAGAATAAAAATAAAAAAAAAATTTAAATGAAAAATTTTTTTTCTTTTTTTTACAATTTGAAAACAAAAAGTTTAAAAAACTTTTTTTGGGGGGGGGTGGGGTTACCCAAAAAAGGGGCTTTTTTTCCTAGGGGGGTTTTTTTTTCATTTACTATTTTATTCTTATGACTACAACATGCATGTTGAAGGTTTATTGCCTGATTATTTGGTTTAGTTACTTTATTAAGCTAAGAACAAAAAAATTGCAATTTGAAAGATTCTGCCTGCAACTCATTCAAATTATAAACAGAACATTCAGTTTCAAAATAAAAATGGATTGGGAGTAATGCCAAGGCAAGCAGAGTTAACCACAATAGCCTTTGATGTTTAACTTTCCCACACAGTAGGGTTTCCCCTTAAAAATTACTGCTTGACCAATTCTGGGCAGAGGAGCTGGCATCCTCCCTTTAAGTCAGAAATATTCAAGTTACAAATGATCTCTCACTAATAGTTCTGTTGTCAGAGAAATTTGTATGAGGTGTATACTTGTAAATGACTCATGTCCAGACCAGATATGTACAAAAATATGAAAACACCCTTTTCATATATAATTATGTAAATAGTTGTATTTTTTGCACGTGTTCAACTGGCCATGGGATGAGATATGTTTGAATAAAACAACCAAAGTTATATTGCTAACAGCAGTTGTGAGGGACATTGGGTTTTTAAAATGTCACAGATATGAGTCTTTCTGAAAGTTAATGGTTGTGGAGTACTGCAGATACTGGCAAGCAGAGATATGTTGTTCCACCATGCTGCTGCTTGACTCAAATGTCTTATAGGACGTGCACAGTTAAACTTAAACATTATTTAACATACAACTGTATAAACATTCATGTGAAATATGCATAGTCTTGCAGTTTCTTAAACGTGTTACTTTGCATGTAGGAGTCATTTATCACAGAATGGATAATTGTACAGTGTCT
The DNA here is from genome assembly GCA_025642075.2 of Ridgeia piscesae. Lineage (NCBI taxonomy): Eukaryota > Metazoa > Annelida > Polychaeta > Sabellida > Siboglinidae > Ridgeia > Ridgeia piscesae. Next base: position 231,555 of record JAODUO010000798.1, read on the forward strand.
GTTTAATTTACACATTAAGTGAATTTGTAAATCTCGATGGCTAAGTAAGGTTTCACTGTTGCCCATGTGGTTACACATATTTAGCTAATGTTGAAAACCAACTTGATGCGAATCCAGTGGGTTGTCTATATTCTGGTGGGCTATCTTTATTCTGGTGGACTTAATATGTTGGTGGGTTAGTTTTTATTCTGGTGGGCTATCTTTGTTCTGGTGGGCTGTATATATATTTTGGTGGGTTTTTTTTTTAATGGGCCATCTGTATTCTGGTGGGCTAATGTAATTTTGTTGGGCTGTTTTATTTAGTTGACATGTCTTTATTCTGCTGAACCGTCTACTGACATAGTGTTTGTGAGTGGTTACAAGTTTGTGCCAAACTTTGCACAGCATACTTCAAGTTTGCTTTATTGAGATACCATGTCAACCCTCGATAATATAACCTGTCACAGGTTATTCATTACTTACTGCAGTTGATGTGACAAGATGGTAGCAACTACATTGTAAGGTGATAAACTATGTCCAATGTTTTATGTATCGCGTGTGAGCATATTTTTCTTTATATTGTTTATTGCTATAGACTGAGATAATGAAATTCACAGTTTGCTATGTATTTATGTATTAATGGTTAACAATCCAACATCCATGTATACTGATGTCTAGGTGAAAATAAATTTTTGAACAAATAAAACTTGTTTTTCTGTGCAAATATCATAACAAAATTCATATCTTTATGCCCATCCACATTGTGTTAACCTAATTATTAGATTTTAACATGCGGTCAACTTAAATTATATTCCTAATCTATTGATGCTGGTTATGTGCTTTCAGGGATTTTCTCTCACCCCCTCACTCTCCCTCCCTGTCTCATTGCTTCTCTCTTCCATTCTCCTTCGCTCCCCCTCTCTGTTCCTACAAGTGTATATTTTATGTCACACAAAGAAGACATGTTGAAGTGACCATAGAAAAATGTTGGCAACTTAACTCACAAAATTGAAATTAAAATATGCGTGGCGGCTGCTTGATACCATGGGTGTGCACCATGTGACGTATAATGTACCTATTATATACTATTTCCCATCTGTGCACAATATGTATATGTGCCAGGGGTTGAGTAGTTACTGTAGTAATATAGGTTTTTGTGTGTAAAAGTACAACATTAATGCTATGTTCCATACCTAAGGCAGTCTAGATCCCGTAAACAAATGCATATCTGGACAGCTAGAAGATTCATTAAAGTTTAAATTATAAATAAAAATTTTTAAAAAAAGGGGGAGGGGATTTAAAAGATGACAGGATTCATTTATATGGAATTTTTTTTATATGAGGAAAAGTAATAAGAAATTGATATGTAAATTTTATTTTTTTTATTTTTTTCTAAACTCTTGCGTGTTGCCAAAAAATAGGGATTAATATCCAATAAAATAACTAAGACCCCATTGGGTTAAAAAGGCAGATAACATTTTATTGGAGATACGGACTAATTTGCCAGGGTTTTAATTAACAAAATATAATTTAAAGGGGAGGTAGAATATTTGAGGGTAATAGCGATATAAAATATGGTATTCAAGAATAAGGATTAAGTAAGGCCCCCTATCCCATAATGTGCAAATTTTTTAATTTTTTAATAAAAAATATTTTTATACAATTAATAAAAAATTAAAAAAATATTTTTTTTTTAAACACAAGTATTAATAATTCAAAATATACAAAACCCCTAAACTTTGAAAGGGAAAATTTGGAAAAATGAGGTTTTAAAGGAACACCAAAGGCTATGAACCCTTCACACACAGAGAACCATTCCCTATCTTGCAAGTGCAAAATTCTTCTTAATAATGAAAAGGAAAAAATGAAGTTCAAGTTTTCGTATTTTTGTTAGGTTATGGTTTTGATTGTTGACTTATAGGTACTTTTATGTTGTGTACACGTTTAAAGGGTGGGAATGTACGCGATTATACTGATTTGGGGTTGTATTTTATTTACTTGTTTCTTAATTTTAAAAAAAATATAAATTTAACATTTAATAATATTATTGAAAAGATTATAAAAAGGTTAACAGATAACATATCTTATAAATAAAAAAGAAATTTTAACAAATACTTTCATTGAATGATCCCTTATTTATTCATCATTAATATATTATTTTAATTATTTATAATTTATTAACTTATTCGATTAAATACGTCTATATATTTTTAAAATGTTGTATTTTATAAAAAAAGGGGTTTTCATTTAATGTATGCTTTTAAATTTTCAAATTAAAATAGTTCCAGCTTTTTTAACTTTTATTTTTAGAAAACTAAATAATAATTATGTTTTCTGTACGTCAACAATTAACAAAGCTTTCCTAAGCTTAGTTGTTTGCCGATTAAAACAAAGAAAATACTTTTTAAAGTTAAACTAAAACGCTGTTAAAACACTTTAAAGAAACCCAAAAAATTTAAAATTAATTTCATAAAACAGAACAATAAAAGACTATTTGAAAAAAACAACTTTGAAGAAAAAAAGTGAAAATAGGAAGGGGAGACACTGGGTAATGCCTTGACAACTAATGCACACTGGGGCCAGAGAACCTCATTGGTTGTTTTCAACGTTTCCCGGCAAAGGGTTGGTCACAATTTACTCCCTCAAACTGACCGACTTCCGCCGGAAGTGTTTTCCTTATGGGAGGGAAATATGGAAACCCCGGGGAGAGGTTGTGAGTCACAGGAGCGCACGGACCCCCTTCCGCCACGTGCGGTTGAAAAACCCATCAATAAATTTGCCTTTTATTTGCTTAAAACGAATTCCAGTTAGTGGTGTTGTGGTGTTTGTGGTGTGTTTTGGTGTTTTGTTGTGTTAATTAAAATTTTATTACATTAAAACTCTGCTTTTAAGTTATGTAATTAATGAACATAAACTGTTAACCGCATCTTAAATTTTAAATTTTGCTTTTGAGATTCAGGTATGAATGCGGAAGTTGGGCAACAAAATGGGAAATGCCCACTTTTCTCCTTCAAAAATTAAAAAGGATTATGTTTAAAGAGAAAAATGCATTTAAAGAAAGTGTGTGTGTGTGTGTGTGGTGTGTGTGTGTGTGTGTGTGTGTGTGTGTGTGTGTGTGTGTGTGTGTGTGTTGTGTGTGTGTGTGTGTGTGTGTGTGTGTGTGTGTGTGTGTGTGTGTGTGTGTGTGTGTGTGTTTTGTGTTTTTGTTTTGGTGTTTTTTTTGTTTTGTTTTTGTGGGTTTTGTGTTTGTTTGTTGTGTGTTTTTTTGGGGTTGGGTGTTTGGGGGGTTGGGGTGGGGGTGTTGGTTTGGGGGTGTTTTTTGTTTTGTTTGGTTTTGTTTTTGTGAGGAAAAACAAGGGAGGGAGGTTCAAAATTTTTTTTGTTTAATTTAAGAAATTTTGTTTTAATTTACAAGAAAAATTTTGCCTATTTTTCCTTTTGGTGGCCGTTTTTGGCAAGGGGAAAAAACCGAAAATAAAAAAAGGGGCCCTCTTAAATATGCGTAAAGGGTTCAAGGTAAAAAAGAAATCTGAAAAAAGTTCAATATGTATCCGCGCTGTTATTCATATAATATATATATATATATATATATATATATATATATATATATAATAATATATAAATTATTCACATGGTTATAGGGGGGTTTCCCGGCATTTTTTAAACACGTGGGAAGGTGTGAATAGATGCGGCCGGCCGAAACAAGAGACAAGTTGCTGCGCTGATCGAAGCGACATCGGTCGCTGGCGCTCAAGCACATGTTGCGTAATTTTGTACCGGACGACGGTCGTGGGGCGTGGCAGAGACGCACGTGTGACTGTTTGTCGAACGATCATGGGATGTGCCGATTATGTTGCGCGGAGCAAGTCAAACTCGAAAGAAGCGCCTTTAACATGTTCTAAGCTGATACAGTTCTAAGCAATAGTTTAATTTGAAAGAAATGATCTTACTAATAACATTGAAAGTCTTCGAAAAGGCATCGATTGACGGCTTGTCTCTCCGACTAGATTACCCGGACGTGAACCAGTACCATGACATTTAAGGTGGGTAAAGGCGGAGCAGAACTACATACTCTTTAAGGTGTATACCCAGCCAATACACTGCTAAGAAGGTCTACTTGGCTCTATGCCTTTTTCCTTTTTAAAAAAATATTTTTTTTTCCAAAACCCCCCTTTTTTTTTTCAAACTTTGGTTTTCCTTGGAAGATTTTTTGTTTTCCCCAAAAACCCTTTTCCTACCCACGCCAGACCCGGGGGGCGTTACAATTTTAAAGGGTTTTTTGGAGTTTTTTACCTTTTTTAAAAAAAACCCCAAATTTCCCTTTTTCTGCCCCCTTTTTTCAGTTTTTTCCCCCCCACAACCCCCTTTTAAACAACCCCAAAATTTTTGGGTTTTTTAAGGGGGCTTTCCCCTTGTCCCCGCCAACCCCTTTATTTTTGGGGAAAAAATCTTTTTCCCTTTTCACCCCCCGGGTCCACACAGCTCCCCGCTCTTCGTGTCCCCTCCCCCAATCGGGCCTCCCCCTGGGACCCCCATCCACATCAGTGTTCCCATTGTCATTTCTCTTGAGGTTGAGCATAGGCCTTCTCCGGGGCTTAATCTTTTTTCCAACCCTTCCTGTCCTTTTTTTCTCCCACCCACTTCGGGAAAACCCCCATGGGTTTGTTCCTTTCCTTGTCTCCCCAGCGTTCCCCGTTCCCCCTTACCTGGCGCACCTGCAACCCCGAAGAAATTTAAAATAGGGCCCCAGCAACGTCCCCTCTATTTACCCGGGTCATGAAATCTCCCTTTTTTTTCTATTTTTGGACTATCCCCCATTCTTCTTTCCCTCTGTGAACCCCCCTTTTGCGGGTGTTCGGCAATTAATTTGTCGATAAATTTCCCAACTCGCTCAAACAGCCACCATCTCACCCCCTTTAAATCAATGCCTTTTTATCATTCCGCCCACCTCCGGAAAACAATAAAATTTGGCCCGGGCTGTGACAAGTTTCATAAAACTTACATTACCCCCCCACTGAAAAACCCCTTTTCTGCAAAGCATGTCCGGGAAGATTATATATATATATATTTTTAAAAAAATTATAATTTTTCACCACACAATTTGGGGGAAAGGGGTATGTTTCAACAAACCCCGCACGTAAGCACACACAATTTTACTAAAATAAAACCACACACCCCACCACACACACACACACACACACACACACACCACACACACACACACACACACACACACACACACACACACACACACACACACACAAAAAAAAAAAAAAAAAAAAAAAAAAAAAAAAAAAAAAAAAAAAAAAAAAAAAAAAAAAAAAATTTTAGTTGTGATTATTATTTCTGTTCCTTGGGGGTTTAAAAAGGGGCAAAAAAAAGAGGGGGAAAGGATGCGCAATGTGTCAGAGTGAACAAGTTGGTTGTTTGTCTCTGTTTGTCTGTCTTCCTGTTGATTTCACCTCCCCCCATCCCTTCCTTTAAACATACCAAATATTTTCTATCTCCCTTCCTCCCTGACTGGCCGCCCCTCTCCCTCTCACTCTCCCTCACTTTCTTTATCCTCTACTATTTCCCTTATCACTGTCTCTCTACACCCGTCTTCCTCCATACTTTATTCCACCAATCCTTTTCACCCCGCCAGCCGCAATTCAGTACGGTCATGGGTATTTGCACATTCGACAAGAAGAGTGAAACTACTTGTGCAAAGCAACCGGGTTTTGTCCGTCGGTAATACCTGTCATGTTTCATTGTCAATTAACACAGACAATGGAAAGCTTCACTACCGTGGACATTCTTAGCCTGACGTGCGGGCTCCGACAATGGTATGTTCTTGGTCCCCCGCAAGACAACGTATGATTAGTAACATCTGTCGCGTTGCACCTGAGAGTTGCTACAAACAAATGACTTAAGCGTTCGTTCGAAAGCATGGATTCGTCGAAGTGCAGTTCTAGTCGAAATGCAGTTCTTCTGGTTTTCAGTACAAGACCAACTTTACGTGTTTATGGATGATTCGTGTTGGGTCGGGTGCAGTGTATCGTATGATATTCAGCAAACGAGCTGCACATGTTGCACTTTGGGAATCATCAAACATTGGGATATAAAATCAGACGCCAAAAAAGAGCGACGACTGCTACAGAGCTTTAAGGTAGACTATGTGTGTAATGTTGTTGTTGTATTTAAAACGGCAATATGCAACTGTTGGTAGAACATTACATATATTGCCATGTGGTACAGTGTCGACATTCTATATTGCTAACCAGCATAGTAAAACCAGCACGTATACGGAAGACTAAAATTATTATCATTATGCACAAATGTTAGCGTCACTCTACAATGAATATAATTACGCAGATAACCCATTTCTCGTTAATCAAAACATAACTTGGGAACATATTTGATATGTAATGAATATATGCACTTGTGATTTGCATCGATATAAATCGTAGCTGAGCATTGAATTTATTTATTAAATAAAATAACAAATAACTAATAGGTTTTAATGCATCTGTTTATTATCTTAAATTATGAATTATCGTATATCAATGCGGGTATCTGTATCTGCGTTTAAACATAATGCCTTGTTTAATTTTATGAAGGAGAAAACGTCGGCGATGTGTGCGCCATCTTGTTGCCCAACTTCCGCTATTCATACCATGAATCTGCATAAGTCAAAATTAATAATTATAGTTATGCGTGTTAACATGTTTGATGTATCATATGATATAGCATAACATATAAGCAGAGTTTTAATGTAATAAGCAGAGTTTTAATGTAATGCTACAACATAAATCACGTCAGATATATCAGCTTACGTGTCTTACAAGTTGACACCACAATTTCACCAGCTAAGGCTGGACATTGGTTTATAAGCAAATAAAATGGCTACCTTTATTGACTGAGTGTTTCAACCGCACGTGGCGGAAGGGGGTACCAGTGACGCTCGCTCGTGAGCGTCACAACCGGTTTTCCCCCGGGGTTTTGGGCCCAAATTCCCCCCCATAGGCACTTTCCCGGGGGAATCGGGCAGTTTTGGGGGTAAGGGTTTGACCCAAACCTTTTCCGGGGAATTAAAAAAATTTTCTCTGGCCCTTGATTTAAATTTTTAAAGGCTATGTACCCGGTTTCCCCTTTCCCCCTCACTTTTTTTTTTCAAAGGGTTTTTCTTTCAAATGTCTGTTATTTTACTGTATATTATGAAAATTAATTAAATTCCCTAGATTTAT
>JAODUO010000799.1:0-20000 GCA_025642075.2 Ridgeia piscesae
TACATCGATATCTCCAAACTAAATATTAGTGTGTGTACCTTGAGCTTTATTTATGATTTACAGTATCGTACAATATAATAACACTACACGACGCGGGTTTTATTTTTAAGGACACTGCAACGATCACTGTTCCCACTCCTTGAGAGTTAGTATCCGCATCTCGGTCTCCTTCTACGGTCGCTACTACTACAATTGCAACCACGGAGCACTGCGCTACCACTCATGTGGACTGAACCAGTCTTTCTACCCGGGACGCAATCATTGCGGTTCGTACATGTTGTGCTCTTCTAAATTAATTTATTATCATCAAGTGCATATTGCATATTGCGAAAGACTGAACACATTTGCTGCAAATCCCTGTCTTATATGTGAAGTTATTATTATGTGAACCGTAACTTTCACTGTAGAATAGATAATAACAATAATATTACTGCTTATTGTATTACTGCTTGGTAATATTCATTATGCATCAAGTACAGTATAATAATCGTCTATTTATAATAATAAGAACAGTTTCTCACCGAACCACCTACAGAATGGCGCACTTGTCTTATAACGTGATGCGTCTATTGAATGCTCCAAAATAACGCAGTCTCCGTTTTTATCACAAAAGTAACACTCGCTTGTCGCAGGCTGCAGAGAGTCTTACTGTGAGAGGTACAGCGGCTGGCAGTCGACCGTTTGCATCGGATGTCATCGCTACGTGTACTGCAAGTGGGGACGTCCCCTTCGCTACAGGCGATGCCACGGCTACAGGCACTATTTCGACCATCGTTACCGCCGTTGTGTCCACAGTTGCAACAACTGCTGTGGCCACCGATAAGCAGACATAAATGAGGTAAACAAAAGGTGAAACTGCTCGCTGTCTTCATGTTGGGGTCGCAGTCATTGATATTATTTGTATATAGTACAGCATCTCTACTTTGATGGTTGCGATTATATACTGTTACCATTATAACAGGAATAATATATTATACTATGGTGTTTTTTATTTTATTATGCCAAACCATATAATCACTCTGTTTTACGTCATCCGCAGAAATTCGCCTTAACGCCCTGATTATGTCTTGGAAATTCACGAGAATAGATGGGAAAGTAGCCACTTATGAGTTGACAATGTATTACGTGGCACCAGTCTTGTAAATTCTAACAGCAAGGTATGGTTTTGATGTTGCTAATCAATATTCAAATACAAGTACTATTACTGTATCTACTGGAGTTGTTTAGTCCTATCATAATCACAGGCATGATTTCAATCGTCTGTTTTTTGCAGTGACGTTTACTGGTCTCTGTCTCCCAAAGAAGACAAACGGAACAAACGGACTAGACAGGACAGATGTTTCTCCGAACAAATGACAACATAGTCGCTTGTAAACTGAATGACCATGTGAAAACGCTAATAGAAAATTAAAGTATCTGCTTTGCAGTGAATCTTCGGTGTTAGCGTATTGATGCTATTATGCCATTCATAAAATGGCCGCTGAATCACTATGAGACAAAGTATAAAAGGCAACACGTGTTGTTCAGTTCTAAATAGTATTTGGATGCCATTGTTAATTTACGACTAGTGCCGGGCGGAGGTGAGGTTATGACTTTACGACTTGTGCCGGGCGGTGTTTGACATAAATATTATTTTTTCTATTGATTGCAAGGTTTTCCCAATTGACTGTCCCAATTTGCCAGCCTAAGCAATATAAGTTAGTTACTAGTCGACCGTCTAAGTGTCAAATCAAAATCAAGTCAATTGTAGTAAGGGCAGTAGGATACCTACATAAAGTGGGAAAATGAAGCTGTTTTCTTATGGACATCTTGCTGGCATATGTCTGTGTCTATATCTACTTTGTGTTCAAGTTTGTTAATGCCTTATACCAAGTAATAAAAATTACTATGATAGAACACATAGTATGGGGCAACGGTGACTTTACGAGATTTGAACTTTACCGATGCCGAACTGACTAATTCCTTAAGTAACCAGTGGCAACAAAACGGGACGTAGCACCATAATGGACATGAATATTATGTGATTGGACGGCTGAAACGTAACATCTTTCACGTTGACCAATAACGTTGGGTAGCACAAAGGTGCTTCCTAACTCACTGGGTGCAACTTGTTGGTACAAAATGTGCGAAGTTGTAGAAATGTACGTGACTGCGGCATATTTTTTGCTGCTTGCCGATGTTGTATAAGTCGTGAAATTCCACCTCTATGTCCAGTTTGACGCTTCTCATAGCCCTCTGTGGTCACACACACATTTGATGACTGCTACTTTTGCGACAACGTCTGGTTTATTAGTAGGATATAGTCCATTTATGTTTCTTTACGCCGCTTTGGCTTTTCCATGATTTTGTACGTTCTAGTTCTACCAATGTGCTGCCTCTTTAGTGTATCATTCCAATCCCAAATTTGCCCACTGTTATTTCCATAGGGTTTGTTATTTTCCCTACTTTGTAGCTCCATTTGAATTATCCCATAACTATCGTATAGTGGCTTGATTTTATCCATCTCGTTGTAGAAGCTGGTTTTGTCTTTTTCTGAGCATATGCTGGCACTGGCTTCAGTTTGTAGTGCTTTGTTTTGCGCAGGACAAATTATGCTACTCTGGCGCTGATGCTGTTTGCCCTCACCATACCTCTCCATTTCCTTTTTACGAGAAAGCTTAGTCCTTCTTGGTTGTTGTTTTCCCTGGAATGGTCGCTTTATAAGGTCGATCACATAGTTTTCCTACGTTAAGCACATGACATGTTGGGGTCGTTTTTAAACCAGCATGCGCCTCAACAATATTAGTCGACAACTGTCACTGCGTCGACCAGATTAGTCAGCATGAGGACGAACATAGGTAGTCTGTATGTGATTGTCACGACTAAACTGGAGACATACATTGTTTGGCACTATTACATCTCCGTCTGAGGACCATTCTAGGAAACCCTGTTAATACTACTATCAAGTGTTGTAAACAGTTGACAATAGTGGTCTGCATATAAATTATGGTGTAATGGATTAAATTTATCTCCCTGAAAAAACTGGGAATTCATCTTTCTTTCCTATTAATTATTTGCTGTAACAAATGCCCTCTACAAGCACAACAATGTCAATATTGTATGCAAAACATTCGCCTAAGAACTTTATTATGAGGTAAATAATTCGACATTTGTTTGCAATAATGCTACATAAAATATATCTTACTAACCAGGTAACCACAGCAATGGGATGAACAATCGGTTTCATACGAAAACGTACCAGACTCTAACCCTAATATGAATATTAAAAACTCTTTAATTAACCAATGATAAATTTCGAATTTCTTAATGGTAGTAGATAAATTCCTGAAGTGTCGATGAGAAACTGTGAAGGTGCAAACACCACTTCCAGTATAGAAAAAACATTGCATATACACACTTTGGTAGATTATTTATCACACCAATCTAACAGCTAATATTCTGCAAATAGCATAACTCCGTTCTCGAATTGTTAATGCGTAGAACTTAGGTCGATTAACGGTACGCCATAAACATGACAGTATATGGAGTGGAGTATGAGAGTGTGTGAACGCGCGTGTGACGTGTGTTCGCCTGTGTGCGTGTGTGTGTGTGTGTGTGTGTGTGTGTGTGTGCGTGTGTGCGTGCGTGCGTGCATGCGTGCGTGCATGCGTGCGTGCGTGCGTGCATCCGTGGATGTGTACTCTAATGTATTGTGCTCTACATACACATCAGTGGCGCAGTGGCTAGAGATTCGTACTCTCCACTGAGAGAAAATGCGTACGAAACGACTGGGTTAAGTCTTTGAACGACGTTGTTCTCCCCACTTTGCCCCAGTTCACTCAGCTTGATCAATGTGTATATGGTTATTGACTGTGTTGGATATATATGTACGAATATTTTTCGCGCAATATTCGCAGCGTGGCTGAATACTTCCAAGAGAAGCCTATATGTTATTCGATTGAACATGTCTTTCAAGCAGTAAAGTGTAATGCTTTAGAAACTACCATGTGGACTATATACTACACTATATGTGAAAGTATCTTTATTGTAATAGGCGTGGAACTGTGGAGGATTGAGAGCAACCTCCCAGTATCTGTATTGTGGCATTATTCTCCCGATATTCAGGGACGATGTGTTTATTTTTGGTAAACTTATCATGATGTGGTGGTTGGATATACGATTAGCCTCCAAATAGTGGGGTAACGGCCTAACGGTTCGGTTTATCGATATGGTTTTGGAACCCTATAAGGTTGAAAATTGCAGTGTCCATACAGTGTGAAATACAATGTTTGAATTTTTGCGAAAAGTTATCTCCAAAAGCGCGGTTCGCACATTTATCTCGACGTTCCCCATCTATTTGATGCCTTAGCAAACATTCCCCTATTCTTTCTATTTTCCATCTGACATTATGTTCCTGGTTATCTAAATGCTGCATGTATGCATTTTCATTTTTACTATTATTAATACTAGTACCATTTTATATTATTCTCACTAATATCTTCTGTAATAATATGTCCAATACATTTACACTTACTAACTCTTGGCAATATTTTACCAGTAAACACAAAGTTCGGAATGTGTATATAAAATGTTATAACAACATATCATAACGTTCCTTTTTTGTAGTTAATATCATTATCTATCCCATATTCTGAACACACAAATAATAACATATGATAAACCCATAGATAAAGGAGCCATGAGCATAACATTGTCGACATACATCAAATAATTAACGAAGCCTTTATTATACATTTAGCATTTACATTGGTTTTTTTGTACTGAGATCATTCATGCTGGTTGGAGAAATATGATAAACCAACACGGAGGATAACTTTTGCATCTAATGATGTAGATGATTCCGGAATGTTTAGCAGGGTAACTTTATTTGAGCATTTATTCATCGTCAACTTCACTTCACCAATAAAGTCTTGACCAAGCAAGGGGAAATAATGTGTAGCGCCATCTAGCGAATACAAGTGTGAGTATATATTATAGTTGTGCTTCCGGTGCATTGTCCTGTTCAGCTGAAGGTAATTTCTCGTCCGTCGTCAGTTTAAATAATAGTTCTGCTTAATCCGGTTGGTGGCAGCACTATTGCTGGTTGTGTAAATTTAGCAGCGTGGAAATTGTTCGCGTCGCGTTCGCGTTCGCGTTCGCGTTCGCGTTCGCGTTCGCGTTCGCGTTCGCGTTCGCGTTCGCGTTCGCGTTCGCGTTCGCGTTCGCGTTCGCGTTCGCGTTCGCGTTCGCGGTCGCGTTCGCGTTCGCGTTCGCGTTCGCGTTCGCGTGCGCGCGTTCGCGTTCGCGTTCGCGTTCGCGTTCGCGTTCGCGTTCGCGTTCGCGTTCGCGTTCGCGTTCGCGTTCGCGAACGCGTTCCGTCGCGTTCGCGTTCGCGTTGCGTTCGCGTTCGCCTTCGCCTCGCCGCTTCGCTTCGCCTCGCTCCCGTCGCTTCGCTTCGCTTCGCTTCGCGTCGCGTCGCGTCGCGTTCGCGTTCGCGTTCGCGTTCGCGTTCGCGTTCGCGTTCGCGTTCGCGTTCGCGTTCGCGTTCGCGTTCGCGTTCGCGTTCGCGTTCGCGTTCGCCTTCGCTTCGCGTTCGCCTTCGCGTTCGCTTCGCGTTCGCGTTCGCGTTCGCGTTCGCGTTCGCTTCGCGTTCGCCTTCGCGTTCGCGTTCGCGTTCGCGTTCGCGTTCGCGTTCGCGTTCGCGTTCGCGTTCGCGTTCGCGTTCGCGTTCGCGTTCGCGTTCGCGTTCGCGTTCGCGTTCGCGTTCGCGTTCGCGTTCGCGTTCGCGTTCGCGTTCGCGTTCGCGTTCGCGTTCGCGTTCGCGTTCGCGTTCGCGTTCGCGTTCGCGTTCGCGTTCGCGTTCGCTTCGCTTCGTACTCTAACTATCGCGTTCGTTTTCTTCCAGTTCATTCAGTCGTATAAGTATCGATATTAGCTATTGGTATGATGTTATGTAATAAACATATACATTAGAGTAAATATTTGTACTGTCAATAATCATATACATATTCATCAAGCTGAGTGGACTGGGGCAACATCGCCCAAGACTTAACACCGCAGCACAGAATTCGTACCCAGGTTCTCTCAGTCGATAGTACGAAGCTCTAGCCATTGGTCCACTGATGTGTATGTAGAAAACAATACATTAGAGTACACATGCACGAACGCACTCACGTACACGCACAGGCACACACACACACGCGCGCGCGCGCAAAAACAAACATGGCGTGTCACATGCACACGCAAACAGGGGCACACATGCTCACACACGCGCCCGCACACACGCTTACACTTCATAAACTGTCATGTTTATAGCATACTGTTAATCGACCTAAGCTCTACGCATTAACGAGTCGAGAAAGGAGATACGATATTTACAGAAGATTAGCTGCTAGATTTGTGTGATAAATCATCTGTCAACGTTTGTATCAGTATAAAGTTCTAATAGTCCTGCACACTCCCCTGCTATACTCGAGCTGGTGTATGCATATTTACGCATTCTCATGGACACTTTGCACGTCGTGCGCAAAACTTTCAGCAATTAATCTACTACTAATCATAAATTCGAAATTCATGATTGTTTAAGGAGTCTGTACTCTTCATTTCAGGGTTAGTGGCTTGTATGTTTTCGTATGAAACCGATTGTTCATCCCACTGTTCGAGATCTTGTGGTTACCTGATTATTTTGGTATATGTTATGTAACGTTATTGCAAACATGTCAAATGATTTAACTCATAATAAAGTTAGGCGAATGTTTTGTATATTGTATTGACGTAGTTGCGCTTGTAGAAGGCATTTCGTTACAGTAATTATTTGAACGGAAAGAAGGTGACTTCACTCTTTATGGTAATGACTCCCATTGTTTAACGAAGATAGGAGTATTTCCACCCATAAAGCCATAGTTGTTATGCAGACCGTTATTGTCAACTAAACTGTGACCAGGTTGTCATGGCAACAAATTCGAATTCGGGTGTGATATGAAATGGGAGGCGTATTGAGTGGGAGGAGGGCGTACCCAATAAATGAAATGGGAAGCCATAAAATGGATTTCTACAAAGGAGGGAGGTTGAATAGGTGAAATCCCTGTCACTCCCACTTCTTATTGCTACAGTTATCATGTTTATGTGTGCGTACGTGCGTGCGTGCGTGCGTGCGTGTGTGTGTGTGTGCGTCTGTGTGTGTGTGTGTGTGTGTGTGTGTGTGTGTGTGTGTGTGTGTGTGTGTGTGTGTGTGTGTGTGTGTGTGTGTGTGTGTGTGTGTGTGTGTGTGTGTGTGTGTGTGTGTGTGTGTGTGTGTGTGTGTGTGTGTGTGTGTGTGTGTGTGTGTGTGTGTGTGTGTGTGTGTGTGGGTGTGTGCGCGTGTGTGCGTGTGCATATTTATAATAAACATATACTTATAGCATATTTATAATTATATATTTATTATACCTTCAATCATCTTGACTCAACGCGATGATTTTTGAAAAATAGTAACCCACAGCTCTACCACTGGCATATGTGTTGGAGCAGTGCATTTGAAACGGGAATAATTATGTCGTGATATAGCTGGAAAGGTTAACGCGTCTGCCACACGTCAACGTTCCGTGTCGAACTGATTAAGACACGACAAACTGAGGTTGACACCCGGCATAAGGCGTGGCATCTTATTTCAAAAGTTGAACGAACACCGCGGCACAAAACGCGAGTAAGGATACGCTGCACGGGAAGCCCCTTCAACCGTATCACAGTTGAATACGCCCGGGGCAGTGCCACGGACAATGGTGCGGTGTCTGGCTTACCGCCAACCGCGCTGCCTTGCCTCGCTGTGGGCAGACGGCACAGCCGGCTCTCGCCAGACGTAGTCGATTGATCAGTCGGTTCGTCGACGTTGCTCTGCATGGACTATGGCGCCTCTCCTGGTTACACCGAAATACCTCCTTTTCGCATTATCGCTGGTGATTTTCGACGTCACGGGTGAGTACGAGTTATATTTCTCGCATCTTGAGATGTGAGTATCATTTATGTTTTATTCGCCGTGTTGTCGTCGATATGGTATGTAAACAAACACATATATCACACGTGTCGTGTTACTGGTTGATATACACGTCTACCGGTGTGTTAATAATATCGTCGCTGTTGTGTTTTTCTGCGCGTAGATAGGCCTTCGTTGCAGTGCGCATGAGGCGTTATAACAACCTGTAAATCAAGAAATCGTTACGGGTAGTAGCTGGCGTTGTGCGTTATAATGGAGACGTAAATAGAAGCCGTTTGATAGCCAGGTGACATATAAATACGGTGTGTCACACGTGCACCTGACAGCCAGCGCTGAAGCCGGTCTACATGTGTGGTAATGATTATCACTTCAGGCGCGGAACAATAATAGTCACCATCTCTGGTGTCGTCAGCTAGATATGTGAAATACAGGATGATGCTCAAGTGCATCTCCATCGGTGAATCTGACGCATCACGTTTTACGTATTGGCTCATTGATATCCAGAATTCAGAAGTGACTCAGTGATAAGTGAGGCATCGTTTTCGTGGTTTTAATGTCCACTATCCTATTGTATACTGTTTACTGCGATATTGCTAGTGTTGTTGATTCTGCAGGGGTTGTTGTTTTTCTGTTACTACTGCTGCTTGTTAAAGTGTTTATACTGCTTCCTGTTCAAGTATCCCTAGAGTATACGTTATTGGTGTAGTTGTTGATAATGGTGATTATGATAACGCTGAGTGTTCCACATGGCAAGTCAAGCATTAGTTAGTTTTCAGTAATCATACAGCATGTCACTGCAAACGTCTACATAAGGCATGTATTCTTTTATCATCCCACGTCGACGGGATAGCCACACAGTGACATATCTATTGTTCGCAATGCTCCACTTACAAGCGGGTTTGAATTTACTTTTGTAAGGTGTTGTTAGATGTATTGCACTACATCGCCTCTTACACGTACGAATAATTGGAAGTTATATTGTTGTTAATAGTTTCTACGTCAACGCCTATCCGCAAAGGCAATTGAGTCCACATTTATGTTAATGCGACTATATGCGTTGTCATCGCCTTAGGTTTATTTTAGGGTGATTACCTTTAGAGTCAACGCCTATAGGTTAGTGTAATTGGATATTACCATCATTCTCTCCTTGTGATGTTTAAAATCACGAAGTACCGCGTGAATCTTGAGGAGCAGTTAATGGAATAGTTAAACACATATAACACTACATGCTAACTACATGCTATACACATACTGTTATTATTACTCGTTTCGTACCATTCCCTGGGACATGTCGTGTCTACCCAAAGTGGCACTTCATCCACCTTACCCATTGTTTACGACAGATCACCGAAGTATCAAATAACAACTGTTCTACTCATAGCCAATTTTCGACTCAGTTTCACCACGTTCGGTCTCTTGTTATAAACAATTATCGGGGCTAAGGACCGCCAGAAGACAAATTGCCGTAATCACACCGTCTTATCCTGTCAGATGATCTCAGAGATATATCCGGCAAGCCGACAGAAGCCCCTTGTGTTGCTGTCATACCCTCCTCACGGCATAGGATGTCCGCCCGTTCACAGAGACCTGTGTTTGAAAATCCGGTCGCTGTGGTTTAACAAGGAATTTAACTGATACACACGCATTGTCGCACGACCGCAAGTGTGACCCTAGACAGCTTCTAAATGACCGGCTTGGCAACAGAACGAAATTTGGTAGCCAACACCTTTATAAGCAGTACCCCGGCCAGCGCTAATCAAGTTTCTAAGCGAAACGTTCAACCGTGAACCTGTACTGCAGGTCGGTATGTGTAATTAATTAGTGTTCGTAGCGCTAAGAGTAATGAAGCGAGCATTGATGAATCGGTCTATTGGCAACAGGTTCGTTTTTATTTGAAATGTGCAGTCACATGTGCACGCGATTGTTTGTGTGTGTGTGTGTGTGTGTGTGTGTGTGTGTGTGTGTGTGTGTGTGTGTGTGTGTGTGTGTGTGTGTGTGTGTGTGTGTGTGTGTGAGAGAGAGAGAGAGAGAGAGAGAGAGTAGAGAGATGTGTTGTGTGTTTGTTGTGTGTGTGTGTGTGTGTGTGTGTGTGTGTGTGTGTGTGTGTGTGTGTGTGTGTGTGTGTGTGTGTGGTGTGTGTGTGTGTGTGTGTGTGTGTGTGAGAGAGAGAGAGAGTGTGTGTGTGTGTGTGCATGTGAGAATGTGTTTGCACATGTGTGAGTGTATGTCAAAGCAGATATGTGCATGCACTTTCGCATAGGTGGATACAATTAAACAAACAAATCTCCCCAAGTCAGACGTTATTGCTGCAGTTGTTGATAATGATGATGATGCATTGTACACCACGTGACAGTTTCTACATCGTTACAATGTTCCCGTGTAAAAGACCATATGTCACAACCCTTTTCTCATTTCGCTTTCTAATTTTCCGCTTTCCTGTTCTGCCCGTCTCTCTACATTCTCCCAAAATAATCCTCGTTGAACAAGAACTCAGATACATTTGATGGTATTACCGTGTAAAATAACACATTCATAAAACGATAGCGAAAGTCCCCACGTAGATGTACTGTCAGCAGCGTCCAACCCATCTCGGTATTTGGTTTCTGCATCGCGCAAGATTCTACTTTTTCATCCCCATAGGGACTTCGTGGTCGACTTACTTTCTATTTATCTCATCTCAATAATACTTTCTGTCTCTCTGTGCATTAGCTGACACTAATATACATTGGCAGCTAAACTAAACGAGAAAGGATAATTACCGATTTTGCCACCTTATCGCCGACTAATTGAAGTACTTAGAATATATGTCTTGATTATATTTTCACGTGTGGCTGCACACTGAAAGGACTTATAGTACTTGGTTGTCGTGCCAGTGGTATTGGTTGTCAAATCACTGTTTACTGCGATGCTGTTATTGTTGTTGATTCTGCATGTGTTGTTGGTTTTCTGTTACTAATGCTGCTTGTTAAAATGTTTTTACTGCATCTTTTTCAAGTATCCCTAGTGTAGACGTTATTATTTTTGTTATTGATAATGACGATGATAATAATGCTGATGACTTTCCTGACGTTGCTGTTATTGCTGCTGCTGCTTCAGCGGCAGAGAATACATCTAACAAGACCAATATCAACACAAATGTTATCAGCGTCATTTCTATCATTATCGTCAGCAGCAGGTGCAGCAGCAACGAAAACAACACAATAGCATTAGCAACAACAAAAACAATTGCATCAGAAACAGCAACAGCAAAAACATGTTACATATACAAAAATGGATCAATATATCTCTACTTAACGTGTCATTCAAATGAATGCAAACATCCCGTCGTTGTCCCCTAACCACAGTTTGAACGGATAACACAAGTTCCGTTCCTTCCTTGCTTACACTCGTATTCTCTTTTTCGAATATATTTTGTACCTGTTTGTCACCTTTTCAGCAGTCTATTGCTGAGTCACGCATTCCAATATTTTTTTGTGTATATATGTATATATATATATATATATATATATATATATATATATATATATATATATATATATATATGTATGTATGTATGTATGTATATATATATATATATATATTCTTCTTCTTTCCTCAACTTCTTTTATTTATACTATCGTATTTGCCAACCCAACCACCCCCTCCTCTTTGTGCCAGCGTTATTAACGGACCAGTTGTCCATCTGTGTGAAGCATGGTATTTTTGCTGTCTGGTAGTCTCTTAGGCAGCACTGTGGAATGCCGGAAGTCGTCTGATTTGTGTCAGGCATGTATCGGTTCTGTCGTGTCATTGCTACACATATAAATACATAATTGATGTGTTCCTCGTTGCAAAATGTCGTTGTTCTTTGCAGTAAAGTGTCACTCCGTTCACGCAGTGTCCACCTACTGAGTTATGTGTCACAATAGTTGCTGTGTTACGCCAATTTTGCTTGAAAATGCACCGTGTAATTACGAATACCCCCATCCGGGTGCAGCCGATTAGCATCAAGGCAGCTGCTATATGTCATAGTTGGTACACATGTCAGCAATTAGCGTCAATATACATGAAAAGTACACATAATTACATGTGCGATTATATCACCAAGACAAACATCACCTATACAATCGGAGACGTAATCAGATGTTATTTTCCAACGTAAATATCTTCGAAGAAACCAGACATGTTTGAACATATTTTTGTGGTGCAATATAAATAAAATAAAACAAGTCACAGCGCGTAGAATATTGCATATAATGTGGTCCTGTCACTCACACCGGTTAATCAGTAGGTAATAGTTAAAACCCAGTCTTCTTGCTATGTTTACAGTTTATTTTTATATATCAATATTGTTACGCTTAAAATACGCCACACTATACCCGAGGAACATGTGACGTAACACACGCGAAGAAATTAATCAATAGGCATTGCATTACATTTAAAAAAACGCGCTAACAAGCAGTCCGTTAGAACCGGGTGCACCGAGATAGTTATGGAAAGTCTATCCACCGTGACATCTATCTTGTCTCTCGATCTGTCGGCGCCGCACTTACATACAGTAGTAAAAAAATGCGCGTCTTCTTTAAAAATAGGCGACGTCACAGGTCACCAGCGCGCCCGATCTGTCACGAGGGCAATCATTTCATGCGTTACTGAGAGGCCAGGCTTTCAAACGTTCTGATATACTACATCGCGTAGACAAATGACCTGGGTCGACTCTACAGATGTCGTGTGTAACTATAGATGGACCTTGTTGCACTAACGTTTAATACTGCGAAAAGAGGTGTCGTGAAAGTAATAAAAGGCCTGGATTTTCAAAGGCTGCGCCACATGGCATCGTTAGCAAACCGACCACAATTCACGGCACGTTATAACGCTCGAAGAACTCTGTTCATTGGGTGAAATGTAGTTTAACATTTCCCACAGAGTTACTGAGTAGTTTTTTTTTGGCAGGTGTTTTCATTTGTTTATTATAGCATTAAGCAAATTAGTCATAAGCTCGGGAAAAAACATTAACATAAATCAATTACTATACGGTGTTCAAAACAGTTGGTGTGGAAAACCATAGGCTCGAACAAGGAGACCTTTGACGCAGTGACGGACGTGACAAGCAGCAATGTTGGCTTTGTTATGGTTGTGGTCTTGTAACGTGTCTATGTCACATCAGAATAGCGTGAGAAAGTGTAGAGAATTACGTACGCGTCAGTTTACCTGCGGGAGAACGTGTTTGAGAGAGATGTCTTGATTGAAACAGGCGGTGCATAACAATGAGTAGCTCCAACGAGTGTATGCCATGTGACACATCGTAATAAATACATATATTCTGGGGTTTTTTCATCGTTGTTTTGATAACATAGGATAATGGAAGGGTAAACGAGAACAACGGGCATTTAAACGATCTCACTTGCCGACGACGTGGCGCTTTGTGGAGGTGAGATCACGTGTTCTTGACATATTTAGTGAGAAAGGGTCTAGAGTGGAACAGCTTAGATGGGAATACTGTATATAAAATTTGACTAGCTGGATGATTACTTCGGTAATTCGATATCCTGTCTAATATTTATAAGCTGTTTTTGTCTTTCAATCCCAGAATATATTACTTCAAAGAACATGGTCCATGACTGGTTTCATATGCATAAATGAAAACAGTGAGTGAAATTGTTACCAAATTAGAAATGAACACGCCTTACCTATAAGGGTCCTGTACTTTTCTCAGAAAAAATGATTAACGGAACTATCGGAGTCTGTCTCGCCCACAAAGTCAAATGGCCTGGATGTCTCCGCTGAAGCAGGTGCGAAACGCAGGCTGCAGTCAAAGGCAGAAGCAGCAGTTATAAAAACAGCCATGTCGCCCTCTCAAAGGCGCAAACAGACTATGTATACTTCTACAAACATGATTAACTGCAACTGAATCGACCAATACAACAGTAATCAATGATAATTGCACACTACTACACACTAAGACAGTAAACAGAGAGGAAAATGGCTACATAGTTTGGAGAGTAATAACGAATAGGCAGGTAGGACAACACTTAAGGATACTAGTAGGAAGCATATTGGCCGGGTAAAAGGATCCCATCATATCCCAGGGAAGCGAAATAGCCCACATTGGGAATGAAGAACCTACTGTGAACTCATTAGGAAGGCAATCTCTATATGAATCCCTTCGAGTGTTTCTCCCAGCGGCAGGGTCAATCCCTATTAGGACAAAACCGTATCCCAATACAGATTTACTTATGTTTTACTGTCTTATATTGTAATGGCTATTTTGTAGTCACATGTTGTATTTTAATAAATAAGTGTATTATGTAACTTTATTTGTTAATTAACATAGCATGTGGTACCGTTTCCTCCGTTTGCCTCTTTCGTTTTCCATGTTTTTTACAATCGCCCAAGTCACGATTGTCTCCATTGTGAAGCATATTCTCAATGCTGTCGACTGCAGCCTGACGTCGGTCTGACCTAGATGCAGTTTTTGCTTCAGGACAAAAACTTCCAAGCACACAATAGAGTAATCCATAGGCTAGTGGGACCCAGCTGGCGGTGGAGCTCGGGAACCCATTACTTGCATCAATGTATTCCGTCGAGACCGCTGTCGTCGTGTGTGTCGAGTTGTCAACGTGGCGCCCACGCCAGACTGGTCGATACTTACGTGGTCGAAGTGTTGGAGTCATTTTCTGGTGAGGTAAAGGTGAAGGCATCGCCAAGCTGCAGGCTGTGTGTTTTCTCTATGTATGTAAACCCACGCAATGCGGTGATCATCAGTGAGTGAGTGAGTGAGTGAGTGAGTGAGTGAGTGAGTGAGTGAGTGAGTGAGTGAGTGAGTGAGTGAGTGAGTGAGTGAGTGAGTGAGTGAGTGAGTGAGTGAGTGAGTGAGTGAGTGAGTGAGTGAGTGAGTGAGTGAGTGGTGGTGGTGGTGGTGGGTGAGTGGTGAGTGGGTGAGTGAGTGAGTGAGTGAGTGGTGGTGAGTGGTGAGTGAGTGAGTGAGTGAGTGAGTGTGAGTGAGTGAGTGAGTGAGTGAGTGAGTGAGTGAGTGAGTGAGTGAGTGAGTGAGTGAGTGAGTGAGTGAGGGTGAGTGAGTGAGTGAGTGAGGAGCGAGCGAGCGAGCGAGCGAGCGAGCGAGTGAGTGAGTAGGTGAGTTGGTGAGTGAGTAGGTGAGTGATTAAGAGAAAGGGAGACAGATAGAGAGAGAGAAGGGGAGTCACTACTTTCATAGATTAGGTCCCCTTGACATGATCTTGCCTCCGGTCTCTGGTTTAGACTGGCCTCCCGTTGTATTGCGCGCATTCTCGTGCACTCTCGTTTCCGTGTCAAAATCCCAAAGGGCTCAGTATCGACATGCGCTGAGCACATGAATATTTTATTCAGTGTGTAAATTGGAAAACGGGCATGTACGTAGGTGACACTGCAAGTGAAAATTTTATGTTGGCATCGCTGTCGCTGCTCCTATTGAAATAATAGCCCTAGATAACAGTGGGATATTTCTAGAATGGAGAAATGTGTCATCTAACAGAATGGATTAATAAAGAGGGAAAATACACAAGGGAAAATCATTTGCATTGCCACACCATAATCCATCCTTACGTAAAGTGAATACATTAGGATTTGGGTACCACCAGGACAAACTGAACCGCGGACCAACCAACGCCAATTAGAAAACCGGCGTCGAATTCATGTAATTAATGTAACCCAATCCTATTAGAAATCCACTCAGGCGTGACTGAGTGACCGGTGAGCCTTTGTACGACACCGTCGTGGAAGTTATCCTTGAAACGCGCTCCCATTATTTCCCGTCCGGCTCTCCTATGAGAAAGACGCGGGATACGTATTTATCGCGTGCATACCTATACACTCCTGTCTGTTCCAGCTTACGGTAGCATCTCGAGTTTCACAAACAGCCAGACTTGAATGACGGCTGCCAAAACCGTCTTTCTCCATCACCAACGGGTGGTGGACGCTTTTACAGAAGCCCAGATCCTCTTTCACAATATAAACGAAACTCGTCGATGAAAGACATGATAGCCATGGTGTCAATTGCGACGAATGCCAGCCAGTCCATTAGTTTAAAATGGATTTCGTGTATGGACTCAACTATTACTGTCGAACGCCAAATGTATAGCATTGGCATCAGTAACAAACCTGAACAAACTGGATAGTTTGAACAAGAAACATATTCCTTCAACTGGCAAATCACAGCTGAATATCGCGTCAATGACATTCTAGCGCACGGCCTAGAAGTTCTTTGAATGTTGATATGTTCTTTGTATTTACCTGTGACATTTCTAGAATGTTCTATATAATGATAGTTCGAAGGGAAACAGTGTGTAGTCTTCAATGTTTGCTCTAATATGCTTAAGCTGGTGACGGTTATTTGACCTATGCGACTGCCTGCAATGTTTCTGAATGGGAGAGCAATTTGATTGTGGACGATTTTGAACATGAGTAATAAACGGACGTTCATGCTCTTCTCCTCAAAGGTGGACCAACCTAATTCCTTAACCATATTTGTTACGCTACAGTTTTGATATTCCTGCTGTCGTGGCAATCTGTTTACAAGACAGTAAGCTAGAGCGCAAATATTAACATGTGGTACAGCTATATACTGTCAATAATACCCCGCTCTGTCTGTGCCTTGTTTGCATGCATTAACGTGGAAGATAGCTACTGACATGTGGACGATAACGAATCTACATTGTTAACTCGTTAATTCGTTACAAACCCGTCTTTCACGTCAACGTTTTCGGGTTGAATAGGCTGGTGTCATAAGTAATAACATCAACAATTTAAGCTCTTTCGACTACACGCTCTTTGGGAAAATGACAAAACAAATGACAGATGTGTGTCCTTTACAGGGTACGTAAGATATATCAGACAAACATTTACGTTTTATTCTCAAAACCGTTGGATTCGTAAATACAATATTATATTAAACAAACATTTACGTTGGATTACAAACACTATTTTGGTGAAAAAGATGATGGACGTGCAATCTTAATATAGAAAACATTAAAGTTAGGTGAGTCCGTGTAAACGTCTATCACAACAAGTGCACATGCCTCTGGTTAATATACCGAGGTATATAATGTGTCGATTGTAGACAACCAACTCAACGAGAATAGCTGGTGCTGACAGCCGTGTACCACATGGGAATATTGGAACACAATGACGCGCTGGGTGCTATTGTGTTGTCGCCGTGTGACGTTGTGCTACGTTACTCTTCCACCTGAAGCGAGTAGAAATTAGCAATTACTGTGACACACACAAGACGTAATGATGCGCTCGAGGCTTCTACGAGCCTCCAGGTTCTTCCTCGAGCTTCGCGTGTTACGCAACTGTTTATTCGTCACGCGTGGCTGCGTCTGGTCTACTTATCTTTGTTTTCGTCGTGCCAGCTTGCGGGGAAAAGGAAGGAAGACGCGCTCGTTTAACCGAACTGTGCTTCTGTCTAAACATGCACATGTTCTACATTGCCTGCCCCACTGTCTGCGTTATGAAAACATGGCAGGATATTTGATATGCCGATGGGTCCAAATGAGTTAGCTGCTCGTGAGCAAGCACTAATGAGTTGGGCTTATTTTAACACCTGTGTGCAAAGATACAGGTAATATATTTGAAATCACGTCGCTTTGAAGTACACCGATGCCATGAACAGTGGACGTCTCAAAGCAAAACATGAAGCCGCTAAAATCCTGATGACGTAATGCATTATGCAATGACTCGAGGTGACACCTAGTCTGGTAACGATAGTGTAACACTTCGTGTCATACAGCGACTTTAGTGCTGTGACGACGCTGAAAACGGTCTCGTGACGGAAGCGGTGGAACACGCGACGTGACAGCCACGCGATAATGTGCTCCCGGGCGAATAAAAGAACTTGTTTCGAGGCGAGATGGTTGTGTTCCAGCGTCGTAGTGAGGCGATGATTTCACGTGGTGAGCACGGCACCAATTCGTGTCCATTGCCGTGGTTATGTTCTAGGGATAATGTTGCAGTAGGCTTATAGTGTCCCGTGTGTAGTCAGCTTCCTGTAATTAAACCATTATCCGTTATGTAGTTTGTGTGGTGTCGTTGCATCATATTCTTACGTGTCCATATGGATTAGCATGTCTTTTACAATGACAAAGCCATCGTAAATCGTGCTCCGTTAGTGCATTTTATTATGTTTGTCATAATAATAGTATAACTGATAATGTCTCAATAAAATTGGTCATTCGCACTGAAAGCCTAATAAACCGTACACGTGGAATATGGGAAGAGAAAGCCATGAGGAGGATATGAATGTGTGTAATATTGACAAACGCAAAAGACATGTTTGTGTTGTTATTAACAACAATGAAGAGTATGTGTACGCGGGAATGCCGACGCCATTTCGCAAAACTAGTGCATTACAATAGTGCCGTTGGTCACGTGTAATTTCAACGCGAATGTTACATTTTATTTAACTATTGTCGGAACAACATCATATCAAAGTATTCTCGCCAAAAGAGTCGAAAAAATAAAAATTGATTCGTTTACATGTGTCTACTCTTTGTTTGTCTTCTGTCCCATGCGTCGGCGACTATGTCCCTCCACATCGCACGGTCGTTATTTGTTCTTCTGTTGCGCTTCTTCCACACCATATTTACAGACTATAAATAATTTTATTCGGTGGCGCCCTCTTGATCTTTTCCCTTCAATTTTTCCAGTTGTTACTAACGATTCCTCTCCCAAGACCCATCCTACAAATCGTGTATGTCTTGCTCTAGTTTTGATAAAATAGCTTTATTTTGCAGTTGACTGTCCTAAGGATATCTTCGTTGCTTTTCCACTCATGTGATGTAAATCACGAACAGTGTAATACCATACTCAATGGAACATACGGTCAGTCTGAAATCGATAATAAAATCAGCGGTCATGTTTTATTCACACAGTCTTTATCGATGCCTGGGATTGTCTTGCATAGGAAAAAACAAAGACGATATTGCGTGCCAGTCAAAAATTCGCGGACGCGCACATAGGATGTTCCGAGAGTTAGTTATCAACGACAACTTCCCTGGAGAATGCCGTAAAACACTCATTAATATTGATTGATTATATTGCTAATTAACGAAGTCGTGATGGTGCATTGTACCGTTGCCCACTGGTGCATGTGTGGCATGTCGGTGCAATGCGTTCGGGCAATTTCAACCCGCAGTACGTCAAGCATTTATAATAGAAAGGTGGATTCTTTGAAAACACGATTAAGCATTTGGATGGTTTTCAATTGAGCACGTCGGTGAATGGTAAATTAGTTGGGCTGTGCTTTGGGCTGAGCGTCTTTGTACTGAGAAAAGCAGAACATTATAGGACAGGTACACTAATCATGCAAATGTGCTTGTGCGTGCGTGTGTGTGCGTACGTGATCGTACATGCGTGCGTGAGTACGTGCGTATGTATGTGCGTGTGCTCAAGTACGTGCTCAAACGCTATGCAGTCATACTTACACTTATACAAAAACTGCACACACACACACTTGATGAAATACATCGTTTTCACTCAATATCGTTTCAATAAAGGTCATTTGTTATACCCTTGACAAGACGTCGACACATTCGTTGGTCATATGTCGATGACATCGGCGCAGCATCTCGATGAATGTAGAATCGGGAGAAAAATATTTTTATATTTTCGATGACAAATCAATGATCGATATAAAAACCGCAAACATCGTATGCGTCGATTAATGGATTATCACATTATGTCCCCTCCATGCATGTGAAAGTGTTTGCCATCCAGTTTCATTACGACATTTGTTGAAAAAAATCGCTCGCGATATCGAGTGTACAATGAAATATATATTCAGCCTCCCAGCGGACAAAGCGTCGAGTGTTTCTGTCACCGTCACAATCAATTTTCATAATTACTTTAACTCAACGACCTCAGCAGCTGACATAAAAAGCGGCATAATGGAAAAAGTGCAGTGAGTGCCTACGTGGGCAACTACTGTTGCATGAGCACAGTTGTGTTCGGTGGATCAGAGCGATCATGTAATGGGATATTTCTTTGGAGCCGCAAGGGGGTGCTTTGGAGGTTTTACTTGAGCCTCAAGTGG
>JAODUO010000799.1:25000-27500 GCA_025642075.2 Ridgeia piscesae
CCATGCAAAGTGGTCATCAACGTTATTGAATGTTCATTAGTGATTCTAGCACGATTGGTCACGCTGGTCTGCGGGCGTACCTGGCGTCACCTGTGGGAGACGCCGTCACGCGTGGCTGAACACAGCAGCTGGAATTCGGACCATGAGGAATAGGACGTTAGATTTCATACTAGATAAAGACTAATGGAATACGGATAGATGTCCGGTTAATTAACAGGTAGGGTGTTGCCAATTCAACCGCGTCTGGCTAAGGCTGAAGGTCTCTCTTTAGATTGTATTAGCAATTGTTATAACACGATTCCCTAAATATTTGTGCATCGTTGTTGGAATTCGGTTAATATATGTATCACAAGACATTGGGATATTATACTGTAAAGTAGTAACAAATACGCTCGTTTAAGGATACACTGCATAGGGTTTACCAACGACATGTCAATGCTGTTCTCCATTGGGATGCAACATAATTCACAAAGAGATGCACGTCGCTGGTGCAAGTGAATTCGGGTAACGTACTGGGCAATCAACGTGCTGTACTACATAACAACGAATGGCTCAAATACGCCGGTTTAGCAGCACCACATTCAAGGTTTACCAAAGGCAAGGTCATCCGTGTTTGGTGTTGTTTTGACGAACTTGTAATGTGATTCCCAGCGATGGGCAAATTGCTGATCGGAATTATGACACGAATAATGGGACAGTCGATGTCGTGCTAGATAACATTTACGCGCCGGGGAAACGCTGATTTAACGATAAGACGAAAAGATACACACTGTACGTTGTCTACTGTACTAGGACAGGACATCCCATGTTGGCAGGCAGGAGAGACAAAGAATGGCACATCATAAAATTCAGAACTTTAATAATGCAATATCCGATTTCGTGCTAGATAAAGACGAATTGTCGGAGAATACGGAGATGGATTGAACAGACGACGGGAAACCAATTGAACGGGTCTGCCAAGGAGGTCATCTTTTCTCGTTGATTGGGCTACATAAAGTATTGTGTCGATTGGGCTACAGAAAGTCTAACAGGATTTCCGAAGGCAAGCTGTCAGCGAGCATCCGCTGACGTTGACGAGGAAACAATGACGGTCAGACAACTGAATTGACCACTGTCCGTATTGGCTGAAGTGGTCTTTTATGCAATTTACAAAGCCAGGACAATTTCGTCCACTCCGCTTTGTTTCAATCAACGCAACGGTACAATTGAGTACCACGTCAGAGACTTCGGTAGAATGACATTATTGTAATTTAACTGCAGCAAGGTAATATAAGTTAGGCTCAGAACTCTACATCGCGAGAGAACGTGAAGTGTCGTCCTCCTGTTGTTGTCCTTGTCGTCAGGAATGAGGATGGCCATGGTTACTGTCATATTTTGTTCCTGCTTTCTTTCCTCCCCCCATCGCATTCTCGGTCTTCCTCGCCTCCTTTTTCCCTTCACCTTCTGGGGGCATTTGCTCTCTTTGCCAGTTTTTCATCTCCCATCTCAACCTACTCCTCAACAGTTTCTTCTTATACATTTCCTTGGCTCCTACATCCACTCTATATCGTCCAATATTCTCTTCTCCGTTCTCTCCACTCCCAATATTCTTCTTGTCCAATTGATTTTTTACAAACCTGCACCGATGTGACGATCCGAAATATGTACGACAGATCAAGTGTAGATCGCTCACAATGATCATGCGCACAACGAACAGCGCTATTTGTTAATATAGCCTTACGCGTGAAAATACATTTGCCCCTTCATGCCAGCAATAGCACTGAAAATCGCAAACAGTTCTGATTTAGTCCAAAACTTAAGCAATAATTTCCCATTACCGTTCCATTAAGTCGTTTCCAGCCTGGCCCTCAGGCGTGTGTGCTGGTAAACACACCCCGGGGGACCATGAGCTGTCCAATAGTCCATTCAGATCAATTAACGGCTCATGGAACAACGCAAACGGAAGAAGATCCACCGACACTGACACAACCAGTCTGATGTACGGTCTACGCAGGTGCGTCACTCACAAGGTGACGACGTATCGCCCTGTAGTTATTTGTCACCTTTGTCGCCGCTCGACAGGTTGTCATTTCGCCTTTGTCGTCACCACAATGTCCTCTTCTTGTAATGAGTGCACTCGACTTTGTACTTTTAGATCCTCATTCACAGGCGCGTGGTACCAGAGGGTGTTGGAAACGTAGGATTTATATTTCTCATTTCATAGCCCTGTCACCAGTGATTGTAAACTGATTGTAATGGCAGTCGCCAATTGGTACAATGTAGTCTGCGTGAATGCGTTTATAGAAAAGCATCACGACGAATAACGGCAGGTGAAAGTGGTTTACGAGATAATTCCCAGTGTTTATATTGGTTAATACTTCACCCCTACCAGTTTATGTTCCTTTAAATCGGCCAATAATCAAACCAAATCTCCTGCTCACCTATACGTTTACTTAGAATCATTTTATAACAACAATAAGCACATTGAACATACTCGAATGTTCCCATTAGGGTCGTGGTC
>JAODUO010000799.1:32500-67500 GCA_025642075.2 Ridgeia piscesae
CAACGGTCGTTAATTTGTCACCATTAGCCTACGTCGGCGATGCCAATTATAGGCCGATGAATAAATATCCCTGTCACGCTGTGTTCCACGTAGACTTTAGGATGACAAACGGCGAACGCTGAACCCGCGACGCTTTGACATCATTACGGCGAGCAAATTCGTTCAGTTGACCTGTTAGCGGACGCCTGAAAAGTTCACGTTATGCTAACTAACTCATGCATACAGCAACTGTGCACGTCCAACAATTCAGCAGCACACCTAGCTTTAGCAGCAGCTGAGTGAAATAAAAATAAATGGCACATTTCACCTATCCATATAACCATTAGTTACGGATACGGCAATGTTGACAATTATGTTATTTAAAAGTTATTAAAAACATGACAATTGTTGGTGTCCATAGTCTTTAAATTTTAATTTTAATTGTTTTGATGCAACCAAAATTTTAATACAATAGATTTCCGCCAAGTATTCAACGTGGTGTAATTGCATTGCTTTAGCCAACTGTTCGAAGCACCCACGATTTTCGCATGGCGACACGTGTTCAAACTATTCGTTTTATCTTATTTTCCTTATTTAAAAGCTGGTATTTAAATGCGTTCGTTTAAGCAACCGTTCATAACATAAAAAGTCCACATTTAGAGGGTTCACTATGTTACTGGCCCCGTTCGCACTGTGCAGTGCGATTCTGGGAACAATGTTTAATAATTTACGAGCCCGATGATTCGCGGTAAAAAATAGAGAGCATGGCATAACGACCACTGTTATTGCACTGTGTCTGTCGGTGTATCATAATCACGCATGATGCTTCAACACTAGACTCATTAGTGTCGCAACAGACAGTTCTAAGTAGAGACTCGTTGACACGTTTCGTGGCAACTCCCTGCTATGAATAACCGAACTAAATGTAGCATTCGTGCGGAGAAGATATTATTATATTATTTTGGCGTCACTGCGTCACGCCGTTGACATTTAGCGCTGTAGATCGGCTTAACGTTTGCTTTACGTCGGACTGATGCTGTAGGCGTGGTGAAACCTGCACCAGTTAAACGGGTTTAATTTAAAGAAGGCATGGCATGGTATCGCCAACAGAACAATATACAATTAAGCACATACATAATAAATATATGTAGAATTTGGTATAGAAAAGTCACCGTTAGCAGCAATAAACGAATTACGAATTCTTACGTAGCATTACGTAGCAACATTGCTTATGTCTTCTGTTTTCTAAGGAAATCGCAGTTAGCATTGTTTATGTGACAATGTATGTCTACCCAGTTGGTCTTCATATGTCTTGCCACATCATATTATAACGACGGCAGGTTGCAATATGACCGCAAAGGGGAATAAAACGTTCAACAAAACAACCGTAAATGGAACGAGTATGCCTAAATTGTCAACCATTCTTCCCCTTCCCCTGGAGAGCAGTGACTGCGACAAAGAATGATCCTGCCTGGTCTGTGAGGAGCTCTTTGCTACCGCCAGGTCGAGGGAAAGTTGGATGCAGTGTTTGCAATGTAAACCAAGGGTACGGGAAACATGCACCAACGTTAGACGATACTTTCTAGGCAACTTATGAAGGCATGTTAGGTTTTGTATTGCACTTGCACGGATATAGAGTGAGAGCCATCTGAAAAAGTCTAAAGAGTTAATCATCTCTTCAAATGGGCGTTTTGCTAAGGGACAAAACGCCCAATAGCACTTAATATAATTTAGTCATTTATCTCAAGTCAATACTCATTAACGTCTGTAACACGATGGGCTTTGATGGTGCTTTGTTTTAGCACAGCTATGGTAGGTCAGCGTTCAGATACAATTATGCAGTGCGTCGTTACGAAGCTTAGTGCCTAAGGTGGGCGTTTCACCATGCCCTATACTACTGAATGAGTTTGTGTGAATGTCTTTGTCTCTGGTGTTCGTTTTCTTCACGACGGGAGCCACTCGCGCAACAAAGGTTTCCACTTGTAAATTCCACTCAACAATACCATGTCGTGGATCACAGGGAGGTTATTTTCTTCTATATATCTACACATACGTAATGAATTTCACTATTAAGCTGACTATCTTGTTTCCGTTATATGTTTAACATGCGAAATGAGCGTTTGCGAGTGGTGCTGTCAACAGTCATGAAAAGGATTCATGCCTCAAATGTTCTTGTTGTTATTAACGGCTGTAGTTATTGCAGCAGGTGTTATTATGTAATTACCTATTGCAAACATGTGGTATTTCCATAGTAACAGTTTTGATGAGGACACATTTCCTGTCGTCGATACCGACACGAATATAAACAATATAGGCAATCGATATTTTTTATTCGAAGGCATTCTCACTAAGTATGCGAAGTAATCTTCCAAATTGCTACCAACATCCGCAAGGAAATTATTAATGTGAATTAGTGTACGTGTACGTGTACGTTGGCCTGTGCGTGGGCGTGGGCGTGTGCGCGAGTGTCTCTAATTAGAGGCTACAATGCTATTATGTTTTGCAAAGGAACATGAAAACATCACACTTGTGACAATTCGTCACTGCTATTACTCTTTTACCTGGATACGTATTAATTTAATTAGTATGTTGAAATATTAACAATGTTTCGTTTTAGTTTACTTTTTTGTAATGATGGCAACTACAATGTATGCTACCAATTCTCAAAACAGTAAGTTCCGGTTGTTGTGTGTCAGCGTGTAAACATTTGGTGGTGTGTGTGTGGGGGGGGGCGTGTGTTATATGCCACCGTTTTGCTCTTAGTCTTGCAGCTGCTTAAATTAGTTCCGGTGTATGCGTGCGGTTGGGAGAGACATACAGACAGACAGAGATCAAATTACAGACAGCATACAGACAGACAGACAGACATACAGACAAACAGACAGACAGCGACGACAGAGACACACAAAGACAGACAGAGAGAGAGAGACAGAGACAGAAACATACAGAGAAAGACAGAGACAGACATATAGAAATACATACACACATACATACATACATACATGCATACATACATACATGCACACATACATACATACATACATACATACATACATACGTACATACGTACATACGTACATACGTACATGCGTACATGCGTACATGCGTACATGCGTACATGCGTACGTGCGTACATGCGTACATGCGTACATGCATACATGCGTACATGCGTACATGCGTACATGCGTACATGCATACATGCATAAAGGCATACAGACCGACAGACACACAGACACACAGACACACAGACACACAGACACACAGACACACAGACACACAGACACACAGACACACAGACACACAGACACACAGACACACAGACACAGACATACAGACACACAGACACACAGACACACAGACACACAGACACACATACACACAGACACACAGACACACAGACACACAGACACACAGACACACAGACACTCAGACACACAGACACACAGACACACAGACACACAGACACACACACACACACACACAACACACAGACACACACACACACACTCACAACACACACAGACACACAGACACACAGACACACACACACAGACACACAGACACACAGACACACAGACACACAGACACACAGACACACAGACAACAGACACACAGACACACAGACACACAGACACACAGACACACAGACACACAGACACACAGACACACAGACACACAGACACACAGACACACAGACACACAGACACACAGACACACAGACACACAGACACACAGACACACAGACACACAGACACACAGACACACAGACACACAGACACACAGACACACAGACACACAGACACACAGACACACAGACACACAGACACACAGACACACAGACACACAGACACACAGACACACAGACACACAGACACACAGACACACAGACACACAGACACACAGACACACAGACACACAGACACACAGACGTACGTATGTACATACAGACAGACACAGATACAGGAACAGAGAGAGCGATGAGGAGGGAGGAAGGAAGGAAGGAAGGAAGGAAGGAAGGAAGGAAGGAAGGAAGGAAGGGAAGGGAGGGAGGGAGGGAGGGAGGGAGGGAGGGAGGGAGGGAGGGAGAGAGAAGAGAGAGAGATAGGCCGAAAGAGAGACATAGAGAAAGAGACAGGCAGATAAAGAGATAGAAAAGGGCAGAATGAGATAGACATATACAACATATACAACATATACAACATATACAACATATACAACATATACAACATATACAACATATACAACATATACAACATATACAACATATACAACATATACAACATATACAACATATACAACATATACAACATATACAACATATACAACATATACAACATATACAACATATACAACATATACAACATATACAACATATACAACATATACAACATATACACATATACACAACACACACGCATGTTCATGCGTGTGTGTTGTATAAGTGTTTGCGTGTATGCACGCTTGTGTGCACGCATGTGCGCCTTACGCACATGCATGCGGTCGCAGACTCATAGACCCTACCAGTGCAGCTGCTTCCACCACCGTGAGAAAGCAGCACACGCGACGTGGCTCGTGCTGGTTCTAAAAAGATACCCAATCTTCTCTGTTGACGCATCATAAAAGCAGCCTGTCAGCACCGCGCCGCCGTTTCAAATAACCTTCTCCGAGCCTTGCAAATGGCACTCGTGATCTGCATAGACAGACAGCGGCGTAGGGTCTTTGCAACCGATACGTGCCCCGATATAATCGTTGATATTAATGAGCCTGTCATCCATACCCTTATATATCACAGTTTGTCGGCTTTACTCGCACGCCCAGTCTGGTAACAGTCAGACAAAATAGATATGTCGTGGTTTCCAGTGTAGATTATTCAGAATTGTACAAGTATTGCCCATTTCCCCATTCAACGGTGGACGCATTTTCGCATATTCGATATAATATCTTCATAATCTCCACAAAGCTAACTTATCCATCTTGATGCCATTTAATATATTTTCCATCGGTGGTTCACTTCGTTCGTTTCGATATATATATATATATATATATATATATATATATATATATATATATATATATATATATATTAGTCAGTTATCAATGCAAAATAGACACAAGCTAATTAGAAGATCATACAAACATGACAATCATCCTTCTCTTCCTGTAGAAACGTAAAACTTATTACCAAAACCGGCCACGAATCGCCGAGGGTTGTTATTGCCGTTGTTTATGAGAAACGTCCATTCGTCACACGACGACCAGGGGCCTCTCTGGCGTCGTGTGTTCGTATATTCAATGAAGACTCCCGGCTCATTAAACCGTTGACGGCGACTAATAGGACCGACGACCGACCGCCGTGCCTTAGAGGCGTCGGGCGCCGAATGTAATCGTCAATAGGGACAAAGCCTTCCCTGCCCTTCGGAGGCGGGAGGTAGGCGCTGCGGGACATCGCCTGTGTGCCCCCGACACGGTCCGGTGAATCGTTGACATATGGTAGACCAGGTGTCCAAAATGTCATCTTCTTTTTCTTCGTCGTCTTCTTCTTCTGAGTCTGCCTTTTGTGGCCAATATTGGTGTGTTGGTGGCTATGCTGTGTGGATGTTGCGAAGTGTAGTTGGACACACTCCGGATGTTGGAATCATGTGTAGGGTAGTATGCAGAACGGATAGGGTAGTGGTTGTAGGCAAAAGGGGAATGAGAGGTGAAATGAGTGGTAACTATAGGTATACTTGAAAAGACTACAGGCACTTGGCCATCATGATCTGATTGTTGTATTTCCTTCATAAAATAATATAGATATTATATTTTGCATGTTTACATTAATGTTTTGCATGTGGTGAATTATTAATATAAGCTACTTATTGTTTTAATATGATTAATAGTCATCTATGTAACGTGTTTTATCACCATACTTCTTCTGGGATATGACATTAAGACCGACGATGTAAACTTTATTGTAATGTTTGCAAGGTTTGGCCAAACGAAAGCGGTACTTACTCACAACTAACCAACCTCTTTAATAAGTCCACCTCTTTAACGAAGCCATTCTGCATCACTCAAATCAAGTGGCTATCCACTTTAGAAGGTCTACTTTACACAACAATGAGACTTCACCCAATTCGGCTTGCCATATTCTGATATCGTGCCCTCGGCGTGGACTTTCCCACACTCTCTCTCTCGCTACCCCGGAGTCACTCAACCGGAACGCTGCGTTGGCGGGCGACTGTCACGGGGTGAAAATTACCCCGGAGACACCGAAAGCTATGGGCGGGACCAGCTGTCAAGGCCTCATCGGCAGTCGCTGCGACTGTCACAAAGTCCACGGACACCGACAGTTGATCTGAAGAGAGAGAGATGTGCTGACGATGTGTATACGGGCAAAGCGCGCTTTTTTGTGTGCTGACTATTTATGCGTTAAGGAGAGATAAATTATCAAATGAGTGATGATTCCGCCAGGTTGCATTCGTGTCCGTGCTCGTGTTTGCGTTTGATGTGAATGCAAGTTGGAGTTGGAATGTGTCAACGAATGAACGTTTATGTATGGGCGTATAAGTGCGCTGGCACCAATTCACGTAACGAAACGGGATTTCTTACAACTTTCATTAGTCGGCGAAATCTTCATCGGTCAAGCATTCAACGAGAGAGTTAGAGAGAATATTAGATATTTAGTGCAATCAGCAGCATTAGCTCAACATTAGCTCAGCATTAGCTCAGCATTAGATCAGCAGCATTAGCTCAGTAATATTAGCTCAGCAGCATTAGCTCAGCAGCATTAGCTCAGCAACATTAGCTCAGCAGCATTAGCTCAGCAGCATTAGCTCAGCAGCATTAGCTCAGTAGTATTAGCTCAGTAGCATTAGCTCAGCAGCATTAGCTCGGCAGCATTAGCTCAGCAGCATTAGCTCCGCAGCATTAGCTTAGTAGCATTAGCTCAGCAGCATTAGCTCAGCAGCATTAGCTCAGCAGCATTAGCTCAGCAGCATTAGCTCAGCAGCATTAGCTCAGAATTAGCTGGACAGCATTATCTCTGGGAATCAGCAACACTTACACTAATTACTGCGGCAGTAGTAATAAAAGATATGTATATGTGCACAATCTCAAAGAAACCCACACAACCATATATATATATAAATACATGGTCGTACGCGAACGCTCACAACTGTCCAATCGCCGAATCATAATGACTCGCTATCATTGATGCATCAACTATGCTACAGTAACTTTTGTCTGCGTCATTGGTTTCTTTCCTTACGAATGATCAACAATAATAAGACTGTACTGCCCCTCTTTATTTCACACAGTACTTATATGTGTTTATAGATTTCGCATTGTTGTCTAGTCGATGAAAGTTGAACTTTTTTGTCACTTCAGAGAATTAGAAAGCCTCTCGTATACGCACTGTCTGGCTTTAATAAGAGTGCAGTAGAAACCTTGTGAACTACGAACAATGACTATTTCTCCTCGGGCACTGTGGGCGGTATGAAAGGCGTCTATAATTACTAGGGCTGCGACACATTCTAAGTATGTTGTTAGGCGTGCGACCTATCATTTAATCACCGTTGTCGTTGGCTTTCACGTAGCCAGAAGGAATCCAATTCTGACTCGTTGTTGCCCAGTTTATCGTCATCATTGCTGAGCATGTGGATGGGCTAAACACCACTTACTCCACAAAACTATCGTCGTTGTGAATCTAACGTAATTTCAATGTTTTAGCGTATCTACATTATAGGATGTGTTTGCTTAAGACCGATGTCAATATTGGGCAGGCAACTCTTTCCAAGCCCTGTAAACCAAATTGTGTATAACTGTGTCGTTTTGGTGAAAATTTTCTTATAATCAGTCCAACGGTTGCTTTACTGAGTGTTATCTTTGTTTTTATTAATTGATGGCAACCACAGTTCAAATATTGTAGTTGCATGGAGTTCCCGTACATTTTCTGTTCATTTTCAGGGACGGTGGCGACGCCATCTTGGAACCATGACGTAATCGAGGTGAACCAGGGAGAAGACGTGGAGATCACGTGTACCGCTTATGGCCTCGACGCGCTGGGAATCGTTCGCATCTTCAAGACATTAGACGACAAGCAATATGCGATATCCGACAACGACCAACCAAAGAACCCGTTCTTAAAAACTGGACGTTACAAGACCACTTATAAATACGACTCGAGTTCCAACGTGGGCGTGGTACGGCTACAGTTGGATGGTAAGCCCCTTATCTTAGGCGTCAGAACCAGAGGAGGGTTTGGTGGTAACTAATAATAATAATATATAGGTAACTTTTGTTGAGCATAAATACAATGCTAATATTGACATCAGAGCTAAATGATCGAAGCTGAACAGGTTTTGTTTTACAGAAGTAAGCAAATTATGTAAATACGACGGCTGCTTACAGGAAAATGCCTGGCAAGTAATGGTACAGATCGCAAAGACGACACGATATTGGACAGAAAGCCAAAGCAGAGACTTTTGGTGCGTCTTAGAAAGAAAACAACTTAGTCTCCCATATTTGGAGACATTTTATGCTGGTTTTTTTCTTTCAAATTTGGCTTGAACGCAACGGGACGAATTTGTCTAGGGGTGAATCAATACATCAAATTATCGATGGTGACGATGTAATGCAATTGGTAGTAAGTTACACAACAATATACATTCGGACTGTAAATTGTAACGACAGTTCGCCAGGCTGTTCATCAGGTTTAGTACTCACATATGTTGCTGTTGGAATTTGTTAGGTAATGGATGCTTTCTGGAGAGTGTCGGCAAAAGGCTCGATATAGCGATCGCTGCACTAGATCGGTTTATTGTACAACCCAATGAGCACATTACGTGGCTGGGACGGGGTAGGGAGCCGAGATCGGGACTTGCTTAGAATCACTATTGAGTCTTACTAATTCAAGGTCATCAATTGTCGATCCAATCTGCATCAGTCACGGATCGGTGTTGCAAATCAATTGACCCCAACTCTAAGCGATGGCGTTACCCTTCAATTAACAATTTTCAACATCAGCATATTTAACTTCTACTAAACTGTCGAGAGAGCACCATATCTGCCATCTCTAGCCCAGACTTGCTATAATGTCTGGGTGAAACTAAATTCCTCCTTCAATGAATTATGTTGTCAGAACAGCTTTATCATTATGATGTATCACGGAAGAACGCCAATTACTATATGGGCTTAATGTGATACCGTTTGGTTGGTCAGTAGTGTGCTACCTGACCTTGCCTGGCTAAACGTCGGTAGACACACCCGGTCAATAGAAGTCATCGTCATTTGTATATCTGTTATGTCTTTGTCCGATTAATTAAGTACATCCCATGTTAGTCACATAAAAAAAGAAAACTATCATTTTCAATATGTTTTTAGTTGGAAATTAATCCGAAAAATAATGTAATAATAATGAATTGTTATGCGACAGTATCCTCGAAGATCAAACACAATGGCGAAATAATTAAGCAATCTCGTAATCGTAAACAATGCACGCGTCGTTGTTGGATGAAGGTGCTAGGAAGCTAAGGAGGATAGACAGCATTAAGGAAATAGTGTTTTAGACGCCGGCGAAATGAACCTACATTTCCTTCTAATTTAAAGCTGGGATGAAGCAAATTACAAAAAAACAATAGTGGGGAAACCGAGAACGTTTGAATTCCAACTTACGCGTTCACCCGAGGAAAGTAAAGGCGGTTATTACTGTAGTTAAATTGTTGTGATCAGATATTCTGTTTTCCAGGAGCGCGAGTTGAAGACTCTGGCCGTATCGGGTGTATCCATCTGGGAGAAGACGAGAACGTCGGGTATATGCGGCTGAAGGTGTACGGTAAGAGGACGAGCGTCCCCGGGGTGTGAGCAGGACACGCTTGGGGTAGTAGCGGCTTTAGCACCTTTTGAATAGCAGCAATATCGGAATTTATCTCGTGTGTTCAATATATTAGTGATTGCGAAAAGAAACGATTATTTTCTAGGAATACAGTACAGTGAAGATAATTGTTGATTGGAATCGTATACTAGAGAGAACCTAATACATTGCATTAAAAACACACACGTATCTACAACAACACACACGCAACACATATGAATGCACAATCACTCATGCATGCACGCACACACACATACACACGCGCGAACAGACACACACACACGACACCACAAGCACACAGTGCACCACACACACACACACACACACACACACACACACACACACACACACACACACACACACACACACACACACACACACACACACACACACACACACACACACACACACACACACACACACACACACACACACACACACACACACACACACACACACACACACACACACACACACACACACACACACACACACACACACACACACACACACACACACACACACACACACACACACACACACACACACACACACACACACACACACACACACACACACACACACACACACACACACACACACACACACACACACACACACACACACACACACACACACACACACACACACACACACACACACACACACACACACACACACACACACACACACACACACACACACACACACACACACACACACACACACACACACACACACACACACACACACACACACACACACACACACACACACACACACACACACCACAAGCACACACCTCACCACACATACTTTGTTCTGAATCGATTTCCAATTTGAGACCAAACCATCAATTGTGAAACTAACGATTTTGGTCGCCGTTTCAGCTCCCGTCCTAAACGTTGACATCGAGTATGTGACACCAGATGGCGGCAGCAGAAAGATGCATAGCAGCGACACCATCGACTTTACCGAGAACGAAGAACATGGTGTCTTGTGTCGTACTTCCGCTGACACTATCGATATGCATATGGTGATAAAGGTTGACGGCGTGGACAAAACCGAAATGTTTGACAAGGAAGAGCATGAGGAACTTATCGGATCAGGAGGACTCACTACTCTTCGCAAAACAATCGCACTGAAATACAGCACGGACAAACCGCCGCACGAGTTCAACATGAAGACCCTGGTCTGTGAGGTGACGACAGAGAGACATGACCCCGTGTCCGCCTCCGTCGGCCTGGTCGCCTTTTGTACGTACCACTATGTCCGTATACATATATTGTCATAGTTCTTGTCGGTCTGTCTCTGTAGCTGCTAAAAACTTCCCATTATAATTAAATCACCTGAAACTATAGTTACCTTACGTCAAATCTAAAATAAGATATTTGTGAAATTGCGCAAAAAAGCTTTTGTACATTCCCATAACCATAACCATAACCATAACCATAACCATAACCATAACCATAACCATAACCATAACCATAACCATAACCATAACCATAACCATAATATTTATTGACCCCCAAGTAGGTATATAATTTGTGGAAAGTACATCAATGTTTAGTACATTTATACAAGCATACATACACATATATTATATCATGTTCACACACTAATATAAGCATATACGGTAGGTCTACAATACATACAAATGTGTGCACTTATAATAATTCTTGTTGTACCAAAATAAAAAAATAAAAATAAAAACCTACAATCATATAACATTTACAAATTGAAGTCGATAGCTCCTATTAAGACAATAATGTCGCTGTCATAGGAGCCACCATAATTTCATGGTGTAAAGTAGTATGGTCCTTATTATACAAGATGACTATCTCATATGTTTATTTGGAAGTGTTAGCTTTAAGTAAGAAAGTGTGATGTGGTGTGGAGATGATCTAGTGTCCTCAATTGAAAATACGCCTAATTATCTTGGCAGCTGTGCCTCTAGGATTGCATTGTAAAGCACAGAGTAGCGTTATTCTTATTCTTACTCTTATTTTAATTTTTACTCTTATGTTTTTCCTATCGTTATCCTGATTATTATTCTCATTCTGTATCGAGTCTCATGAGGCATACGGCTGCTGTGTATTGGCATTCATGTTGAATCCAGATCCATCTATTCGTAGCCGTTATACCGAGTGTTCCCTCAAAGTGACATAGCGATCAGACAGTCCAGTCCCATCATTACTCATAAAAGAGGGCATTCTACATAAAATAAACATTGTATCTTAGAGCATTTTTACCCCCTAAAGAGCAACCCGACATTGGGTGTAAAAACCTCGTGTTATGGCATTGACCGATATAGCAGCCTATAAGCAGCCACCCGGGTCGATATTTGGCTCTCAAACTTCTGCTAAGATGCAACATTTTCGCAACATAAATTTGATTGGAGTGATGATGAATGACGAATAAAACGCAAATAATATACCAGATAAATCGAAGTTGGTCTGGATTCAACAGAAGTACTAATGCACCTTCCCCAGTGTGTTTAGACCATTTTTGGTAATTGTTCACATGTTCCGGTTTCTGTAATCAGTGTCTTATTTTGTAAAAGGTTGCGAAGAGCATTGAGTAGTGTAAGAATCGAGCTACCCTAGTGGTGATAATAATTATTGAAATTCTTGGCTTCATGTCCACGATGGGTTGGCTTAAGCTAATTTTCCGTAAATGCGATCTGTTTCCGCAGTTGCTCCCGTTGTCACGTGTGGCAAGTCCGAGATGTACGCGAAACTCGGCGAGAGTGTAAAGATCATGTGCGAAGTACGCGCCAACCCGGGCAGCACAATTGAGTGGCATTACGGCGAGAAAAAGGACCCAGTATTGATCGAGAGTTACCAACAAGACAGTAATCTCAGATCGTCTGAGGAGGTGAGTCAATGTGAAGCATTGCGTGTGGTATCAGTCAGTTGTCTGTTCGCTAAAAACGGCAGTATGTTGAGAGTGTTTGAGTTTGTGATTGAGGTCATGCGCGCGCGTACATGTGTGCGTGCGTGTTTCGGTGAATATGTCGCATATGTCTTGTACGTGTACATTCCTATATATATATATATATATATATATATATATATATATATATATATATATATATATATATATATATATATATATATATATATATATATATATATAATATATATATAATATATAATATTATATATAACAATAATGCAGAACAACACGCAACGTC
Organism: Ridgeia piscesae; assembly: GCA_025642075.2. Classification (NCBI taxonomy): domain Eukaryota; kingdom Metazoa; phylum Annelida; class Polychaeta; order Sabellida; family Siboglinidae; genus Ridgeia; species Ridgeia piscesae. The sequence continues at coordinate 45,529 of JAODUO010000799.1, forward strand.
ACATAATCGCACACACACGCACCCGCACACGCACACGCACACGCACACGCACACGCACACGCACACGCACACGCACACGCACACGCACACGCACACGCACACGCACACGCACACGCACACGCACACGCACACGCACACGCACACGCACACGCACACGCACACGCACATACATGCAGAGTTGATTGTAAGGTCACGCACGCTACATTTGCGCGGTTCTGAATACACATACATTATATTGTACCGCCGTCAGCTCTGACTCACATGATCCGTCGTCCCTGTATCCAACGTTGCCTTCCTCACCGCAGGCGTTGAGTGAGGACCATGCGGCAGTTCACCTGATGATCAAGAAACTCACGAAAGCCGAACTGACGACGTTTTACCTCACTGCGAAAAACCCATACGGATCCTCCGACACGTCTGTTGTCCTCCGAGACATCTCAGAACGACCAGTTCCAGTACAACGTAGCAGTCAAGACCACAATCCCAGCTACACGCACGAGGAACCGTCAGCAAAAGGTAAACAAAACCAGTCGTGCGAAAATTTCGTCAGACACCTAGAGCCCGGTACGATATTAGGGCCACAATTCCACATTGCAACGTCGTTGAGCCATCACTGTAATTACTACTATAACGAATTCAGAGACAATGCGTACGTTAACACGATTGCAATGTCTGAAAAAATCTGAATTAAAGCTGTATGTGTGAATTCCTAGAGTAAACCAAATAGATTCGTACCACGGAAATGTGGGATAGTATATAAGTCAAGGAAATTATATTTCGTTTGACACAGGGAAATTAATATGTTTCGCATATATATATATATATATATATATATATATATATATATATATATATTTTTTTTTTAAGTCAAGGAATTACATTTCGTTTGCAGGTGTCTTTCTATTGTATATGTTATAATGTATATATTTCTCAATATAAGTTAAAATAATTATATTTTGTTTGCACGGTGTCTGTGTGACATTGAGAATCTGAAATGTTAGAATGTATATATTTCTCGCATGCCAACGTCTGGTCTGTGTGGCAGTACCTCATCGATCCATTGCTGTAGGGTATACTATGGATGTTGTGTGCACACATGCTCACACCGCTAGCGTAGACGCATTCATTATATTTAAGAAACGTATATTAATCGTTATCTGTCATAACGTAAACAATGATGTCCAGCGTATAACGTACTTCGGAATTATGGTTCTGCAGCATTTTCAAATTTCGATACATTTCCCATCGACGTCTTAATAACCTATCTGTGTTTCAGAACACACTGTTTATTCTTCTCATTCTGTATCATTACAACAACAACAAAAATTTATTAGCCGGTTCTTATAGTTGGTAAGGGCTTATACTTCAGGAATCAGCTTAGATGCATAGGCATTTCATTAGATGTATAAGAGGGATATTGTAAAATGAAACTGTCAGATATGTTTGTGCCATTGTGTGTTGTTTTTCAGACGTTCGCGAAGGAAACTCCGCAACTGCGGCAGCGCCGCGGTGGATTCTTTTGCAACTACTGCTAGTGGTGACATCTGTAGTATTGTTGAGCAACACACTATGAAGAGGCCACCTTGAACAACGGAGTTTGAAGAATACTGTTTTCAGTACATATCTTCGAAGGCATATTTCAATTGCGTGAAGTAACGAACCTTGTGTTTTCACGGCTATCATTTATCGATATAAATATTTCAAGATCTTACAACATACTGCGATCGATTGTGAATATCCGGCTAATAGTGTGTGGCAAAAATAAACATACTATTATAGTGTCACAGTAATGGAGCAAATTAGTTGTAAACCTTAATTTGAAGTTACATAAACACTGGCAGGTAAGAAAAATGGAACGAGTGTTATATGCGAGCAGTAGTTTTCGATGCTTAGGCAAATAAGCATTCGACCAAGTTAAATAAATATATATAAACAGGTTCCCTTTTGACACACTTATACTATTCACTGATGTTTTTTTATCAAGATAATAATTCCTGCATGATACAAAAAAGCATGCATGGCTTGTGATGGGATGTTTTTCATATTTGTACTTATCCTTATCCTAGTTCGTATTTTATTTGTTCATAACTTTTATTAGTATGAACATTAATTATATTAGTCTGAACATTGTGATTATGAAGATGTGCACTGTTTAAGTAGATGTGATCTAAGGCTACATTTCAATGATTAGTTAAATAACGCCACTATAAAAAACTGTTTCAGGATCAGATTGTGTTTAGAGAAATGCACTGTTGCATTTAACGTTTCGAATACGAGAGTAAATAAAAACCTATTCAGGATCACCAATAAAAGTTCTGCGATATTACACTTAAAACTAAATGAGTGATAATTATGTATGGATGAATTAGTCCAAATATGTGTTGGTGTATAAATAGTTTCATATTAGTTTGACAGATTGAGTGAATGTGATTGCAGGAAAGTAGTTTGGTCGGTAGCGTAGTGTTGCAATAATTGGAATTGCATTTATCGTTGTTAGGAAATCACCAATTTAAATCAGGTTGTGTAAACAAGAAAGAAGACATGAGAAGGATACCTCACCGTACTTGTTAATACATTTATTACTTGTCAACATATGTACATGACAACCTCTGTCATAGCTTTTTATGACAATCATAATATAACACATAATTAATCAACTCTTGTAACGTGCTTGGCTTAGCGTAATCACATATAGGTGCATGTTTCTTTCTAAAGCCTTTATTAAAATGTATTACATTACATTTTTATCTTTCGTTTTCTACACATATAGCCATACCAACATAAAATATAAACAACCTTTATTCCAGCAAATAATTCAATTATTTTGATTAACGCAAATGTATTAACGAGCAATGTTTAAGCATGTACGATACTCTGGCACAAACGTACCGTTTTTAAAATTGTACCATGCAAGCATGTGCTGCTATTGCTAGTTTCTGTTGCATTTACGTGCATACTTTGTGTATTATATCGCGTAACAATACATTCAAATTTTGTACTGTAACAATAGTTGTTGGTTTGACTTATATTGTTGAAAATATAAACTAATATAACGAATTTACCATTGTCCTTGTATCTGTATTGGAAGACCGTGTTTCTTCTGATATCCCCAAACTGGCTTTGAATACTGGGTATCCGTTCGAGGAGGACGCTCTCGTCTCATCATTGTTTCTTTTAGAAATCCGTATACAACTGTTTTACCTTCGTTTTACCTGGGAATTGTCGTTTTGTTAATTGGTGATGTAAACGTTACTCACATGAACTTATTCACACATATTGAAATCATAAATCGCGCAGTGGTCTAACATATATATATATATATATATATATATATATATATATATATATATATATATATATATATATATATATATATATATATATATATATATATATATATATATATACACGTTAAAGACATGGGCTATGTGAAGGCAAATTCAGATTCACACACATTTGTATGACTTTGCAGCCATGTCTTATAACTGAATAATTTGGATGCCATCGCAAGTTAATTCAAACAAGGATGGTTCATGTTGGTGGCGCCACCTACCGAATAATTTATATACGAATAGAGAATCTGTGAATTACTAGAAAAGCACAGCATGTGTGATTTGAACAACGACTGTCCGTCGGGAAAAGAACGAGAGGTTGTTTACGAAAGGGAACATTCCAACGCATGCGCGCATTACACAATACACATATCGTTCTGCAAACCGATTAAACCAAAGCGCAGTGCAACACTGAAGATATTGCATATTGTATGATTGGAAAATATCAAGGACTTTGATTACGTTTCTTTGGATTCGTGATGTAACCACACGTTTGACGGTAGATGGCACCACTAGTCATACAACCATTGCAGTAAATTACAAATACAATTTGTTCTCGATTTTTTTATTATTATTTAACGTCCTTATTGCTGGTTTAATCATATCCTATATGATACCCCACCCTCGTATTTTTAGATGTACGACCGTACAGCTGCGTCATTAGAAAATGACATACAGGTAGTTTTGGAAACCCTCTCCTTTATCAGATGTAACCAACGTACCAAGTTAAAATACACCCAACCTTATAAAAACACCTTGGTACTGTTTTCAACTAAGTCTAAGACACTCTACATAATTTTATACATGCATTCAAAACAATAAGATTATATTCAAAACAATCTTAAATCCAGTTCAAGACACTCCTGCCCTGATATGTATGTTCGTTGGCAACGTACAACGTAATACACTAGATGATCATGAAACACTTCAAATGGAGACTTTGCTACTTATTGAAATTCGCTATGACAATGGACATAATCTCCACTGGTGAATGAAACGGAAATGTTACACTAAAATTAACACTAATTAGGTAAACAAAAACCGGATATGTCGTTTCTTACATAAATCTCAGTTTTCATTTTGGATGCCAGATACGAACATATGTCCATTGGCTTCGCGGTCATTTTATAAAATGCCCACCGATTATAATTCCCGCGTATTTAAAAAATAACGTTGGGTTGTCATTTAGAGGTTGTCTGTGTGTGGGTGAACCGTTCCCGCTGAACCTGGTCTGCTCCTGCCGCATTGCATTCTGAAATAACACGCGTAGACCAAATCTAAATTCAAACAAGGTCATGTGATTATGAATTAAATCAACAAAATTCACAATCACCATAAGCAGTCTCAAAATTAATATTAAATTTCATTCTCACACACACACACATATGTATATATATATATATATATATATATATATATATATAAAATATATATATATATATATATATATATATGGACACAGGCTAAATATATATATTTTATACACACATATATATATATATATATATATATATATATATATATATTATAATATATATTATAATATATATCATCATCATCATTGTGCAGCCATAGCGTCCCATGGGTTGGGTGAAGGCCTCAGCATGCTGCTTCCACATCTGCTTATCTTGCGCTACCATCTGTCAGGTGGTACCCTTCCAGTAGTCGTCTAATTCATCTCTCCAACGTTACGCCGGTCTTCCTCTAGGTTTTTTCCTTCCGTAGGGTTTCCAGGTACGTAGATACGCAGTGTCCATCGGTTTTCTCCTATTCTGCAGACGTGCCCTGCCCAGGTCCACTTCCGTCTTCTGACGTGTTCAATCACGTCTGTGACATTGGTCTTTCCCTTATCCAGATGCTTGTTTTTCTGTCTCGGTATATGATGTTTAACATATCCCTTTCCATCTTTGTTTGTGCGGCTGCTAGCTAGTTCTTTGAATGAGTGGTGATTGTCCGTGTTTCCGCGTCATATGTCATTGCTGAAAGTATGCATGAGTTGTAGACTTGTCTCTTCAAGCATATTCCAATGTTACCCTTGAATGTGTCACGGTACTTGGCGAATGCTGTCCATCCGGCCGTGAGTCTTCTTTGAATCTCCTAGTCTTGGTTTTTGTCTCTGGTGTTGTATCTCTGTCCAAGGTAGATGTAGCTTTCAACGTTTTCGATCTGAGTGTTGTTGACATATATTGGTGTGTCGGTTTCCATCATCACCTTTGTATTCGACTTGTTCATCTTCACACCCTGATTGTCACTTTCATCAGATAATTCCTGTAGCATTTGCTGTAGCTCATATGGTGTATTAGCGCATATGAGTATATCGTCGGCGAAGCGAAGATGACTAAGATATGCGCCGTCTATCTTCACGCCTCTGGTATCCCAGGTCAGTCGTCGGAATAAGCTTTCGAGTGCTGCCGTGAACAGCTTGGGCAATACGGTATCTCCCTGTCGTACAGCTCTCCTGATGTTGATCTTGTTGCTTTCTTTGTGTAGGTGGACTGTCGTTGAGCTGTTGGTGTAGATGTCCTTCCTTATTGTAATTATGGAGGTGTTCTTATTTCCCTTCTAGAATATTAGCATCATCTTAGCGTTCGTCCACGCTGTGGGTATTCGTCTTTCTGATAAGCATTTAGTGTACACCTTAGCAAGTGTCTTCGAGATGGTTTCTTCTCCTGCTTCCAATGTCTCGATGTTTATATGATCGTTGCCTGTTGCTGTCCCATTCTTCATATTTCATAGTGCTGCTTCCACCTCCCTCTCGTTCTATGATCTTGTCTTGATTACGGATTTCTCTATCCAGGAGTGTGATCAGTCGTAATTGTATTTATATATTATAAATTAAATATGTTATATGTAAATAGATGTTTCTTACATTACGAGTTGCTACATCGATCATCGGCTGTATTGAAAAACGAAACAGAATAGGTATAATAACTACCATTGGTGATTATATAGTAACATAACATTGGCGATTGTTTCGCAGTACAAAAAACCGCATACCTTGTGTTGCGCACCAATATGTCAAACACAAGTAGCGCAGCAAATACTCCACACACTGCAGCCAACACGATGATCACGATGTCCTCTAGTGAAAAGAACAAACATTTGTAATTTTAAGTGTCAGCCAGATATTGAGATCGTGTTTTTTCTTGTTAATAATAAAGCCATTCCACCAGCAATTCAAAGCAGGCATGATCATTATAACATAATGTTGGCCTGGAACCAAATATTAAATACGATTATGACGACGACAACAGTGATTCTGATGTCGGAACAGATTTAATGACAAGAGTAACAAGAGTGAAAACGTGGCTAAAATAAAACTAGAAAACTACAATGACAACAATAAAGAAACTGGCTAAGAAAAAAAAGAACAATACATTAAGTACACCAACAACAACGTTAAACATCTACTAACCACGGCACCGACAATAAGAGTAACAACGAAATAAAACACTTACTCGTTTGCAGCGATTGGTCAGACTGTGGCGTCGACGTCGTTGATGGCGAAGACGTTGAAGCGGGTATCTTCTGATAATACTCAAACTCCTCCGAAGTCCAGTCGAACATATTGCACGTCGGGAAATTTCGGGGCAGTTTGGGAAGGTGGCCAACCGCCTCCCTCATTACCATCACCATCCCCTCCACCATGTGCATCTCGAGATGACAGTGCACAACCCAGAACCCGGGATTGTTCGATAAAAACCGAACAACAACGTAACCTCCTCTGCCGGAACAATGACGCTATCTCGCACTGGCGGGTCTACGAGGTTTAGCGGCGGTCGTTTGCCGTCGCGCCAAGCTGCCTTAGAACAGAGTATGTTGCTACACTTAACATCAGGGTTGGCGTTGCCTTGCCGTCCGGTGGAGCTGTCGAAAGATGCGTAGCCCATGGCCAGCACGGCGAAGTTGTGACCATGCATATGGATGGGATGGTGTTCCAAGTCGTCGCTGTCTACAAAGTTGTAGTTGGTGAACACCATTTGGATGGTTTTGTTGTAAGGGATGTCGATTGAGTATGTACATTTGCAGCCGTTTGTATCGCAGCCGTTGTCGTTGCATGGTTCAATGTAGTCCTGTAAAAATGACACGGGATCGGTCAAGCAAATCTCGACTGGCGATTCATTTGTTCACCTTATTCATGTAAGCGACTCTTTTCTGCTGATTTGTCTTGAATATATGATGAGTTCACCAGTCAGATAACTTTGATTATTGACAAAGATTCAAAATAGCACCATCCCTAATAGGTGATATACTGGTGCTTAGAATAAGTACGAGATGATGTCATTGGTTCAGCTTGTTCTTACTTGAGTCATTGTTAGGTAGGTGACATGTCGGTTGGTGTGTCCTGTGCCCTCAGCGTTATATCACCATTGCAGCCAATATCGTACAAGTCAAGCAGTACGTATGAAGAATTTGAAATATGACAAATGAGGAAAGTAATTTGGATGGAGTGAGCAATACTGACAAAGACAACTTTGAGTAAATAGATGAGGGTAGTGTAACGATGAGAGGAAGACCGACATTAATTTACACAGATCGATTAAAGAGATCTTGAAAAGTAAAGAAAAAATAAGCATTTCAGGATGTAGAAGCTATAGTAGAAAACACTCATATCTAGTGATAACACGCTGAGGGCACAGAACAAACCAACCGACATGTCACCTACCTAACAACGAATCAAATAAAAAAAGCGGACAATGTATACGACTGTCCATGAAAACGATCTGTGTACGATATTGAGTAGTTGTACTTGTCCAAGATGCAAATACACAACTATAAAAGACACCTAATATATACAACAATTTGTAGTACTTCAGATATCCCCAACTTGCCTGATTATCGAAGAAAAACGGGATCTTCGGGAAGACGAATCGACGCGCGTTCACAGATGACCCAACGATGCCGTTCCAGTTGATGAAGTGTTCGACTGCCGGCTGCTCCGTGAGGCCGTATTTTGTCCTGAAGTCATCGCTCGCTACATCGATGTGAGCATCAGACACCTTCAGACAGATCTTGTTCTCGGAGTCTGGATACCCGCCGAACGGGCAGTTGAAGACCCGACACGGTTGAGCGCTGGTGCAATCCCTTGGCCTCGACGTCGGTTCTGCATCGCCGGTGACGTCCTCATACCGCACGATGGCTTTGACGCCATTGATGATACCGTCCGGCTGCGGGTCACGACCCTTCCCGTGCCGCAGTGTAACGGCTCGCATCCAGTACTGGCCTCCGCTCATGTTGGTTGCCATCTCAAAGTCGAACGAATCGCCTGGGAAAATGATTAACGAATCCACAGGAAACGGCGTTATTTCAATGCCGTCTAGGGCGACCAACTGCATGGTATGGTCATCAATGCTCACTAGGAAACCTCTCTCGCCGCCAGTGTTGGTAGTACGGAAACGGTACGTCAGCCCAGGATTGACATTGAAGACAGTCAACGGAAATGGCAGGCCCTTCCATCGACCCCGTCCGTTGATCAGACTCGCATCGTACCTATGCGGAATAAACACATCGCTGTAGCATCACTTGGCGTATAAACAAACATGGTTCAAATAGCCAGTTGTTATTCCTCCCGAAGATAAAGGATCTATATATATATCGACGTCTTAATAACCTATCTGTGTTTCAGAACACACTATTTTAGTGTTAATTTTTCTTATTCTGTACCATTACCAAAAACAAAAACAATTCGTTAGCCGCTTCTTATAGTTGGTAAGATATTTAATATATTCGCATATATTATTGTCGCCGTTGTCCCTTACAAAGGATATGTTTATTTGTTTTATGTTATTGTGTAGAGTCGGCACGTTTATCCGAACGTCAAGTACACGAAGTCAGATATTAGTTCTTTATATTTGTTACGCGCGAATTTGCGATGTACAAGAGACGAGAAACCTAAATGTGGTATGAATAATTTTCTTTCATGAATTTCATTCCAGGTTTTTTCAACGTAACGTTATTATGTTTCTGTTAGTCTTTGGCACATTTCTCACGATTCATAAACTTTTATTTGTTAAGTACTGGAGATTGTGGACGACAGCGGGTATTGCAGAACGTAAAATGTCCACACGCTGTATGTTCCTAAAACATAACATTTATCAGAATACAATATGTCACAAGTACACCTGTGTATATTTCAACAATACCTGCGCATGGTCACTTCGCTGTTGTCCAGTGCCTTGTCGCGGTCATCTTCCGAAGTGAATTCCTCCCCGGTGCCCGCGTGCGTTATGCTGTTTGGATTGACCACTTCGGAGTGTCCAGCTAGAGCGTGGTACCAGTCCTGGACACTGACGATAAATTCTGGGTTCGTCGGGACCTTTCTGTGAACGATTAACATACCGAACAATCCATCGAGGCGCGTACTGGTGAAGTGGTCGTGCCACCTGTCAAGTAGAAAGACGTGGAGTCGCTTTACTGCTCATGTTTTGTTTACCGATATTTAGCAGTTAGACCGGTTAGCTGTTGAATTTTCAAAATAATTTAGCGAAAAACAGAAATAAAGCTTATATTCACTGTAAAATTGTCATGGTGTGCGTGCGTGTGTGTGTGTGTGTGTGCGTGCGTGTGTGTGCGTGCGTGTGCGTGTGCGTGTGCGTGTGCGTCTGCGTGTGCGTGTGCGTGTGCGTGTGCGTGTGCGTGTGCGTGTGCGTGTGCGTGTGCGTGTGCGTGTGCGTGTGCGTGTGCGTGTGCGTGTGCGTGTGCGTGTGCGTGTGCGTGTGCGTGTGCGTGTGCGTGTGCGTGTGCGTGTGCGTGTGCGTGTGCGTGTGCGTGTGCGTGTGCGTGTGCGTGTGCGTGTGCGTGTGCGTGTGCGTTGCGTCGTGTGCGTGTGCGCGTGCTTATTCTGTGTGTCGTGTGCGTGTGGGGTGCGTGTGTCGTGTGCGTGTGTGTGTGCGTGTGCGTGCGTGTGCGTGTGCGTGGTGCGTGTGCGTGTGCGCGTGGCGCGCTGCGGTGCGTGCGCGTGGCGTGTGCGCGTGCGTGGCGTGGCGTGCGCGTGCGTGCGCGTGCGTGCGCGCGTGCGCTGTGCGCGTGCGTGCGCGGTGCGCGTGCGCGTGCGCGTGCGCGTGGCCGGTGCGCGTGCGCGCGGTGCGCGCTGTGCGCGTCGTGTGCGCGTGTGCGCGTGTGTCGCGTGTGCTGCCGTGTGGCGCGTGTGGCGCGTGTGCGCGTTGCGCTGTGGCGCGCGTGTGCGCGTGTGCGCGCGTGTGGCGCGTGTGCGCGTGTGCGCGTGGCGCGTGTGTGCGCGTGTGTGCGCGTGTGGCGCGTGTGCGCGTGTGTGCGCGTGTGCGCGTGTGTGCGCGTGTGCGCGGTGTGCGCGCGTGTGCGCGCGTGTGCGCGTGTGTGCGCGTGTGCGCGCGTGTGCTCGCGTGTGCGCGTGTGTGCGCGTGTGTGCGCGTTGTGTGCGCGTTTGTGCGCGTGTGGCGCGTGTGTGCGCGTGTGTGCGCGTGTGTGCGCGTGTGTGCGCGTGTGCGCGTGTGTGCGCGTGTGCGCGTGTGTGCGCGTGTGGCGCGTGGCGCGTGTGTGCGCGTGTGTGCGCGCGTGTGCGCGCGTGTGCGCGCGTGTGCTCGCGTGTGCGCGTGTGTGCGCGTGTGTGCGCGTGTGTGCGCGGTGTGTGTGCGCGGTGTGCGCGTGTGTGCGCGTGTGTGCGCGTGTGTGCGCGTGTGTGCGCGTGTGTGCGCGTGTGTGCGCGTGTGTGCGCGTGTGTGCGCGCGTGTGCGCGTGTGTGCGCCTGTGTGCGCCTGTGTGCGCCTGTGTGCGCGTGTGCACGTGTGCGCATGTGCGCCTATGCGCCTGGGCGCGTGTGCGGGTGTATGCGTGTGCATATGAATGTTACATTATATTAATTGCTATATGATCGTATTTTTGTGCGTGCGTGCGACGCGTGCGTGCGTGCGTGCGTGCGTGCGTGCGTGCGTGCGTGCGTGCGTGCGTGCGTGTGTACTACTACCTACAACCACGAGTTTTCATCAAGTGTGCCGTGTTTTTGACATAATGAATACATAATTATTATTATAGTGGATCTAATCGTCTTGTTGTGTTTTTATATATTTGTTGTAACCAGTTTGTAGTGAGCATTACATATAAACACACACATTCAGCATGAACACTTTATTCCTGCCTTATAACACGCTAATTGTGACGCAAACTTCACCTGTCTCAAAGCATAAAATAGAATTCCCGGTTTTCTCTAACGCCCCTAGCTGCAACTACATGCGTCATCCGCCATTGTTAACGTCCCTCACTACCAACACAGCATTATGGCATCACCAATTAGTCTCATTTAACCAACTCTCGCTCGGTCGCTCGGTTGGGTAACTTCGTCAATAGGATAGCCAGGTCACTTCGCCGGCTTTTGATTGTTATCTAACAAGTGCTGCCACCTCACGAAGCTTATCCTGCCATAATTCCTACCTCATAAACAACTGCAAATGTGCACTTCTGCTTATTTTTGTGTGAATGCAAATTTAATGCTGAATATTTTTGATAGCATAACATTATTGTATATAAGTGAATTCTTATCTTAGTTTTTATTTCACAGTTGGCCTGAGAGCCAATCAGTGTATACATCTTCCCTAGTCTGGGCTAAGGCCGCCCTGGTGGTAGCATCGGCAGAGCACAAGGTACCAGGCGGATTTAAGGGTCTGAATATGCTGCCACTTCACGGGTTCTGGGTAATCGAAGATACTCACCAGTGTGTTCCATGTGGGAACGCCGTGAAACGATATGTGAAGCTATGCTGGGCCGGCACTGGACACTGAGTGACGTAGGCGGTGCCATCCATCCAAGGTGTGTTGATCACGTGCATACCATGCCAATGCAGCGTGATGCCTTCCGTAAGTAGGTCATTGATGACGCGTACTACGACCTAAGACAGACGGGGACAGTGGTGCACTGTTTAATTCAGTCTTACTGTTTTGTTAAGGGATGCTTTGGGACTCGAAAGGGATTGTTTCATTTCACAAATTATACATAAAATTTTATATCTTAGAACTGTAAACTCTGTGTAATGCACACAATCCTGTTAATGTTAGTATAATTATTTCATGTAATTGTGTCCTTTGATTTCATTAGAATTGTCTTATTAATCAGTAACAACCATGTCATATACGGATACCATAAGCGGATCGTGCTCAAACCAGAAATCCCGCATGTGAAGGGTTAGTTGGGACATGAGGGGGATTTTTTTATCGATATAGTATCAGGATTATTAGTGCTTAATACAACAAAATTGTAATTAAACGAACAGCCCATTTTTGAAATTGAAAGTTTGTGACATTACAAAGTGATTTCTAGTCACAACGAATCCCTTTGCTTTATAGTTTGGGACACGAACGAACCCCTTTCGTTCCCCAAAGAATCCCTTTAATCGTGTGCGTTTAAATAGTAATGATAAGAGTAATCCATTTCGAAGTAAAGACCGGAGTTAGACAAGGTTGCTTGATTTCCCCGTTCTCTTTCTTCTGGTAATCGGTTGGATTATGAAGACATGCACAAGGCAGAGAAGAAATAGAATCCAGTGGACACTGTGGACGCAATCTGGCGACCTGGACATCTGGCACTGTTGTTCCACAGCCACTAACAGATGCAGGAGAAGACAAGTGAGCTAGCAGCCATCTCTTAACGAATGGGCCTCAGGAAAAACAAGTGAATTAGCAGCAATCTCTTAACGAGTCGGCGTCATCAGAAGACAATTGAACTAGCAGCCATCTCTTAATGAGTGGGTCTAAATGTACATACAGAGAACACAAAGGTCCTTAAGGCACATGCAGCCAATATGGAGCCAGTCAACGATGATGATGCTGATGATGACGTCTGACAAACGTGAAGCAAACATACTATTTTTGAACACCCACCTGCGCACCCTCCATCACCTCAATTGTTGGTCCGGGGAAGATGTCGTTCACAACAATGAGATCTCGCGTGAATCCGTCCAAGGTGATGACGTCAGAGGGATTGATGAAATACCCAACCGCTGCGTCATCGTCTTGCCTGTGGTAGGAGTTCTCAATGATCTGGTGACAAGCGACGCTTATTAGTCATATCGATGTCGCCACCGGTGATATATAACACAAAAAGTTCAGTTAAGATGACACATTACTTCATGTAAGACGTACGTGTATGTCCACTTTTATTTTCTATATAGGAGATGTAATAAATTAGAAATGTTAAAACAAAGATAACAGGTAAACGTATAAATCAGTTAAAAACACAAAGGTACAACAACACTGTTGTACTAAACACATGTCATTATGTTTGAACCTCAATGTTGTTGTAACTCGCTCTAACGCGCGCTCGCTCGCAAACTCACTAACTAACTACCTCATTGACTATCTAGCTCACTAACTCACCCACCCAATCCCTCAATCACACACTCACTCATTTACTCACTCACTCACTCCCTCCCACCATCCCATATCCTCCCACCCTCCCTCTCTCCTTCCCAGCCTCCCCACCCTCACAATCTCCCTCATTCTCTCTCCTGTAACTTTCTCTGCCTCCCGCTTCTCTCTGTCTGTATGCCTGTATGTCTCTGTATGTGTGTCTGTCCGTCTGTCTGTCTGTCTGTCTGTCTGTCTGTCTGCCTGCCTGCCTGCCTGCCGGCCTGCCTGCCCGCCTGTCTGTCTGTCTGTCTGTCTGTCTGTCTGTATGTATGTATGTATGTATGTATGTATGTATGTATGTATGTATGTATGTATGTATGTATGTATGTATGGATGTATGTATGGATGTATATATGTCTATTTGTATGTCTGTCTGTCTGTCTGTCTGTCTGTCTGTCTGTCTGTCTGTCTGTCTGTCTGTCTGTCTGTCTGTCTGTCTGTCTGTCTGTCTGTCTGTCTGTCTGTCTGTCTGTCTGTCTGTCTGTCTGTCTGTCTGTCTGTCTGTCTGTCTGTCTGTCTGTCTGTCTGTCTGTCTGTCTGTCTGTCTGTCTGTCTGTCTGTCTGTCTGTCTGTCTGTCTGTCTGTCTGTCTGTCTGTCTGTCTGTCTGTCTGTCTGTCTGTCTGTCTGTCTGTCTGTCTGTCTGTCTGTCTGTCTGTCTGTCTGTCTGTCTGTCTGTCTGTCTGTCTGTCTGTCTGTCTGTCTGTCTGTCTGTCTGTCTGTCTGTCTGTCTGTCTGTCTGTCTTCTCTCTCTCTCTCTCTCTCTCTCTCTCTCTCTCTCTCTCTCTCTTCCTCTCTCTCTCTCTCTCTCTCTCTCTCTCTCTCTCTCTCTCTCTCTCTCTCTCTCTCTCTCTCTCTCTCTCTCTCTCTCTCTCTCTCTCTCTCTAGCTCCAAAATGTTTCGGTCCGTCTCTGCTTGTACCTACTCTTAGGTATTCCACATATATTTCATTCATATGTTAAGCTGCGTTGATGGATATTGGCAGTATATATCCGTGAACAATGTCTTCCATAGTAATTGCACCTTAGCGTAACTGGTTTGTTATAATTCAAGACGATTTTCGTGTTAGGTCTTGGACCAATGTATAGTGCACTTTGTGCAGTCTTCGGGAGGGACATCGTACTATATAATAATAACTTACTAATAATAACGTTATTTAAACACTATCAAATCCCGGACTTATGTCCGTTCACTGGTGTGTACAACCTAAATATAAAACACAAAATATCACATAAGAGAGCTAACTAAAATAATAAAAAAGTAAAGTACGAGTTGCACAATACAAGTTGTTTATAAGAGAACGTTTAAGTTTGCGTACATTAAATAAAGTATTGTAGACAAACTGTGAATGTATATTAAAACTAATGCGAAGATAAATACGACCGATTAATTATAACTATATGTATGAGTGATACATATTCTGGCAGTATTAATTTTAAAACAGAAATGTCTTGGACAGTTTTCCAAACTAACCAGTGTTATCAACTGAACTCCGTTCGAGTGGCAGCGAGTTCCACGATGTAGGCCCAGCGCAGACAAACGCCCGGCCACCGTACCGTTCTAAGAACTTACTTTGCTTCACGGTAGAACATTTAAAAACCAAACATTATTCAACTGAGAATCATTGTAATGGCGAGATCATTGATATGTATCACAGACATACCTGTAGACGTGTACCATTCAAAGCAACGTTGTACAAAGTACCGCTGGACCCTCGATACGTCATTGAGCTCGTCCGTCGTATGACGAACGTGAACTCACAAACTGGATCGCGGCAGATATCGGCCATCACAACGGCAGCTGTCACCAGCAGCAGACGGAACACTAGCATTCTGCCGCGTCCCTCCGTCTCTTCGCACTGCTGATACTGCGCCGAACCTTTATATCCGTCTAAAATGGCCGCGCATCATGCGACCTATGAACTTTGAGTTCACGCCTTCTGGTTACGGCATGATGATGCGAATATCTGGTCGACTCTCACATAGTTCATACGTGTTGTGTTCGCCGCGGACGAATGTTTGTATGTTTCGACTATTGATGACTTCAACATTGCGCAGTTCCGCGGAAAGTAATAATTCCTTTTAAAGTCATGCACGTATGTTTGAGGTTTTGTTTGCTTATGTGTGCGTTTGTGTATGTGTGAGAATGCGTTATTTACCTAACACATAAAATCACGTTTATCTTACGATACATACAAATACCAAAAAGAAGACGTTTTCTTATAAAAGAAGAGAACAATGAGGGAAGAACATCAAATCAAATGAAATCAAATGAAATCAAATGTTATTTCGTAACAACAAAATTACACTCTACATAACCAAACAACAAGAACAGTATTGTTACGTGGTGGTCACATGGCACATTCTGTGCCGTCTTCCTGTGACCACAAAACATAAACGTCGAAATGATATATATATATATATATATATATATATATATATATTCACGTATATATTCTTATCCATTATACACCCATTTGCATGACAACGGACTGGGGTAATTTAAGAAGTGTGTGAAAGTGTGTGAAAATCCAAACAGTGTGACTTTTTAAATGTAAACAATTAGTTGTACTCTACACATCTGAGATTTAAGAAATGCAATTGGTTAAGATAACATTATGTAATGTTACAGTCCCTATTTCACTGTTTAAATGTGTATGCATGGATACATGCATGCGTGCATTTGTGCGTGCGTGTGATTATGAAAGTGTATGCGGTTATGTGTACGTGTGTAGATATGCATGTGCATATGTATGTATGTATGTATGTATGTATGTATGTATGTATGTATGTATGTATGTATGTATGTATGTATGTATGTATGTATGTATGTATGTATGAATGTATATGTGTACGTATGTATGTATGTATGTATGTATGTATGTATGTATGTATGTATGTATGTATGTATGTATGTATGTATGATTGTAGGTATGTATGTATGTATGTATGTATGTATGTATGTATGTATGTATGTATGTGATTATTTGTGGATATGTACGTACACATATACGCATCCACATCCACATCCACATCCACATCCACATCCACATCCACATCCACATCCACATCCACATCCACATCCACATCCACATCCACATCCACATCCACATCCACATCCACATCCACATCCACATCCACATCCACATCCACATCCACATCCACATCCACATCCACATCCACATCCACATCCACATCCACATCCACATCCACATCCACATCCACATCCACATCCACACCCACACCCACACCCACACCCACACCCACACCCACACCCACACCCACACCCACACCCACACCCACACCCACACCACACCCACACCCACACCCACACCCACACCCACATCCACATCCACATCCACATCCACATCCACATCCACATCCACATCCACACACACCACACCACATCCACACAATCCACATCCACATCCACATCCACATCCACATCACACCACATCACACACACACCACACACACACACACACACACACACACACACACACACACACACACACACACACACACACACACACACACAGATATATATACACACACATGCACCTGCATGTGGGACTATATAATTGTGTTATTGCAAACAAAACTACATTATCGCGTTATTGCGGACTCCCTGGTGAGGGACATTATGGTGATCTACTGTGAGTGGCGACCGTTCTGGTGATGTGTCAAATTTCGTTTGTTTGCAACATGTTCGTGCGCTATTTTCGCGGGCAGTATCTCGTTTGAATTCGGTAATTACAATTGAAGCGCATGACTTAATAGACGTCAACAAATGAAAGACTATAGCAAGTTGTTTACAAACCAATCCTCGAATGCATTTAATGAATCGGTGATCGCTCACATACATGTAATATTCATTATCATTCATATTAATTAATTAATATATATATATATATATATATATATATATATATATATATATATATATATATATATATATATATATATATATATATATATATATATATATATATATATATATATATATATTTACATGCTCAGATAAACCCGACCAACGCTAGCATTAGGCTCTGCCCTATGTATGTACATCGGTATTAAGGAAGTTGACTGCTGGTTTGAATAATACATACATATGCTTTAACATTTTAAAAGGTGGAATTAAAAAAGCGGGGGACGGCCATTTTTAAAAATGGCTCCCATAACTATTTTCCCCGTATCTTTAAACAAAATAAGTCACTCAGAGCAACAGTTTTGGTATTTGTGTGTTTTAGGGGAGAATAATTTCAAATATTAAAAGTCGGACTCCTCCGTCATTGACGTCCTCTCCTTGGCTACAGTAATAAGTCGGACTCCTCCGTCATTGACGTCCTCTCTTGGCTACAGTAATAAGTCGGACTCCTCCGTCATTGACGTCCTCTCCTTGGCTCCAGTAATAAGTCGGACTCCTCCGTCATTGACGTCCTCTCTTGGCTACAGTAATAAGTCGGACTCCTCCGTCATTGACGCCCTCTCCTTGGCTACAGTAATAAGTCGGACTCCTCCGTCATTGACGTCCTCTCCTTGGCTACAGTAATAAGTCGGACTCCTCCGTCATTGACGCCCTCTCCTTGGCTACAGTAATAAGTCGGACTCCTCCGTCATTGACGTCCTCTCCTTGGCTACAGTAATAAGTCGGACTCCTCCGTCATTGACGCCCTCTCCTTGGCTACAGTAATAAGTCTGACTCCTCCGTCATTGACGTCCTCTCCTTGGCTCCAGTAATAAGTCGGACTCCTCCGTCATTGACGCCCTCTCCTTGGCTACAGTAATAAGTCTGACTCCTCCGTCATTGACGTCCTCTCCTTGGCTACAGTAATAAGTCGGACTCCTCCGTCATTGACGTCCTCTCCTTGGCTCCAGTAATAAGTCGGACTCCTCCGTCATTGACGTCCTCTCCTTGGCTACAGTAATAAGTCGGACTCCTCCGTCATTGACGTCCTCTCCTTGGCTACAGTAATAAGTCGGACTCCTCCGTCATTGACGCCCTCTCCTTGGCTACAGTAATAAGTCGGACTCCTCCGTCATTGACGTCCTCTCCTTGGCTACAGTAATAAGTCGGACTCCTCCGTCATTGACGTCCTCTCCTTGGCTACAGTAATAAGTCGGACTCCTCCGTCATTGACGTCCTCTCCTTGGCTACAGTAATAAGTCGGACTCCTCCGTCATTGACGTCCTCTCCTTGGCTACAGTAATAAGTCGGACTCCTCCGTCATTGACGTCCTCTCCCTTTGGGTACAGTAATAAGTCGGACTCCTCCGTCATTGACGTCCTCTCCTTGGCTACAGTAATAAGTCGGACTCCTCCGTCATTGACGTCCTCTCCTTGGCTCCAGTAATAAGTCGGACTCCTCCGTCATTGACGTCCTCTCCTTGCCTCCAGTAATAAGTCGGACTCCTCCGTCATTGACGTCCTCTCCTTGGCTACAGTAATAAGTCGGACTCCTCCGTCATTGACGCCCTCTCCTTGGCTACAGTAATAAGTCGGACTCCTCCGTCATTGACGTCCTCTCCTTGGCTACAGTAATAAGTCGGACTCCTCCGTCATTGACGTCCTCTCCTTGGCTACAGTAATAAGTCGGACTCCTCCGTCATTGACGTCCTCTCCTTGGCTACAGTAATAAGTCGGACTCCTCCGTCATTGACGTCCTCTCCTTGGCTCAGTAATAAGTCGGACTCCTCCGTCATTGACGTCCTCTCTTGGCTCAGTAATAAGTCGGACTCCGTCATTGACGTCCTCTCCTTGGCTCCAGTAATAAGTCGACTCTCCGTCATTGACGTCCTCTCCTTGGCTCAGTAATAAGTCGGACTCCTCCGTCATTGACGTCCTCTCCTTGGCTCAGTAATAAGTCGGACTCCTCCGTCATTGACGTCCTCTCCTTGGCTCAGTAATAAGTCGGACTCTCCGTCATTGACGTCCTCTCCTTGGCTCAGTAATAAGTCGGACTCTCCGTCATTGACGTCCTCTCCTTGGCTACCCGTAATAAGTCGGACTCCTCCGTCATTGACGTCCTCTCCTTGGCTCCAGTAATAAGTCGGACTCCTCCGTCATTGACGTCCTCTCCTTGGCTACAGTAATAAGTCGGACTCCTCCGTCATTGACGTCCTCTCCTTGGCTACAGTAATAAGTCGGACTCCTCCGTCATTGACGTCCTCTCCTTGGCTCCAGTAATAAGTCGGACTCCTCCGTCATTGACGTCCTCTCCTTGGCTACAGTAATAAGTCGGACTCCTCCGTCATTGACGTCCTCTCCTTGGCTACAGTAATAAGTCGGACTCCTCCGTCATTGACGTCCTCTCCTTGGCTACAGTAATAAGTCGGACTCCTCCGTCATTGACGTCCTCTCCTTGGCTACAGTAATAAGTCGGACTCCTCCGTCATTGACGCCCTCTCCTTGGCTACAGTAATAAGTCGGACTCCTCCGTCATTGACGTCCTCTCCTTGGCTACAGTAATAAGTCGGACTCCTCCGTCATTGACGTCCTCTCCTTGGCTCCAGTAATAAGTCGGACTCCTCCGTCATTGACGTCCTCTCCTTGGCTACAGTAATAAGTCGGACTCCTCCGTCATTGACGTCCTCTCCTTGGCTACAGTAATAAGTCGGACTCCTCCGTCATTGACGTCCTCTCCTTGGCTCCAGTAATAAGTCGGACTCCTCCGTCATTGACGTCCTCTCCTTGGCTACAGTAATAAGTCGGACTCCTCCGTCATTGACGTCCTCTCCTTGGCTACAGTAATAAGTCGGACTCCTCCGTCATTGACGCCCTCTCCTTGGCTACAGTAATAAGTCGGACTCCTCCGTCATTGACGTCCTCTCCTTGGCTACAGTAATAAGTCGGACTCCTCCGTCATTGACGTCCTCTCCTTGGCTACAGTAATAAGTCGGACTCCTCCGTCATTGACGTCCTCTCCTTGGCTCCAGTAATAAGTCGGACTCCTCCGTCATTGACGTCCTCTCCTTGGCTACAGTAATAAGTCTGACTCCTCCGTCATTGACGTCCTCTCCTTGGCTCCAGTAATAAGTCTGACTCCTCCGTCATTGACGTCCTCTCCTTGGCTACAGTAATAAGTCTGACTCCTCCGTCATTGACGTCCTCTCCTTGGCTCCAGTAATAAGTCTGACTCCTCCGTCATTGACGTCCTCTCCTTGGCTCCGGTAATAAGTCGGACTCCTCCGTCATTGACGTCCTCTCCTTGGCTCCAGTAATAAGTCGGACTCCTCCGTCATTGACGTCCTCTCCTTGGCTCCAGTAATAAGTCGGACTCCTCCGTCATTGACGTCCTCTCCTTGGCTACAGTAATAAGTCGGACTCCTCCGTCATTGACGTCCTCTCCTTGGCTCCAGTAATAAGTCGGACTCCTCCGTCATTGACGTCCTCTCCTTGGCTCCAGTAATAAGTCGGACTCCTCCGTCATTGACGTCCTCTCCTTGGCTCCAGTAATGTCGGACTCCTCCGTCATTGACGTCCTCTCCTTGGCTCCAGTAATAAGTCGGACTCCTCCGTCATTGACGTCCTCTCCTTGGCTACAGTAATAAGTCGGACTCCTCCGTCAATGACGTCCTCTCCTTGGCTACAGTAATAAGTCTGACTCCTCCGTCATTGACGTCCTCTCCTTGGCTACAGTAATAAGTCGGACTCCTCCGTCATTGACGTCCTCTCCTTGGCTCCAGTAATAAGTCTGACTCCTCCGTCATTGACGTCCTCTCCCTGGCTCCAGTAATAAGTCGGACTCCTCCATCATTGACGTCCTCCTTGGCTACAGTAATAAGTCGGACTCCTTCATTGACGTCCCCTCCTTGGCTACAGTAATAAGTCGGTCTCCTCCGTCATTGACGTCCTCCTTGGCTACAGTAATAAGTCGGACTCCTCCGTCATTGACGTCCTCTGCTCCAGTAATAAGTCGGACTCCTCCGTCAGTCTCCTTGGTTCCAGTAATAAGTCGGACTTCTCCGTCATTGACGTCCTCTCCGTGGCTCCAGTAATAAGTCGGACTCCCCCGTCATTGACGTCCTCTCCTTTGGCTCCAGTTCGGACACCTCCGTCATTGACGTCCTCTCCTTGGCTACAGTAATAAGTCTGACTCCTCTGTCATTGACGTCCTCTCCTTGGCTCCAGTAATAAGTCGGACTCCTCCGTCAGTGACGTCCTCTCCTTGGCTACAGTAATAAGTCTGACTCCTCCGTCATTGACGTACTCTCCTTGGCTCCAGTAATAAGTCTGACTCCTCCGTCATTGACGTCCTCTCCTTGGCT
>JAODUO010000799.1:72500-80000 GCA_025642075.2 Ridgeia piscesae
GTTTATCCAGTGTACACGTAATATGTCCATCACCGTGTTTATCCAGTGAACACGTAATATGTCCGTCGCCGTGTTTATCCAGTGTACCCGTAATATGTCCGTCACCGTGTGTATCCAGTGTACACGTAATATGTCCGTCACCGTGTTTATCCAGTGTACACGTAATATATTCGTCACCGTGTTTATCCAGTGTACACGTAATATGTCCGTCGCCGTGTTTATACAGTGTACACGTAATATGTCCGTCGCCGTGTTTATCCAGTGTACACGTAATATATCCGTCACCGTGTTTATCCTGTGTACACGTAATATGTCCATCACCGTGTTTATCCAGTGTACACGTAATATGTCCGTCGCCGTGTTTATCCAGTGTACACGTAATATGTCCGTCACCGTGTTTATCCAGTGTACACGTAATATGTCCGTCACCGTGTTTATCCTGTGTACACGTAATATGTCCGTCGCCGTGTTTATCCAGTGTACACGTAATATGTCCGTCGCCGTGTTTATCCAGTGTACACGTAATATGTCCGTCACCGTGTTTATCCAGTGTATACGTAATATGTCCATCACCGTGTTTATCCTGTGTACACGTAATATATCCGTCACCGTGTTTATCCAGTGTACACGTAATATGTCCGTCGCCGTGTTTATCCCGTGTACACGTAATATGTCCGTCACGGTGTTTATCAAGTGTACCCGTAATATGTCCGTCGCCGTGTTTATCCAGTGTACACGTAATATGTCCGTCGCCGTGTTTATCCAGTGTACACGTAATATGTCTGTCGCCGTGTTTATCCAGTGTACACGTAATATGTCTGTCGCCGTGTTTATCCAGTGTACACGTAAACTGTTCGTCCGTCGCCCTGATTTTCTGTGTCAAGTTTTCGTCGCGATGATTGTCCTTCCCTAAGTGAGCTTGTAGGGCAGTGCAGTTTGTTAGAAAGAGCCAATCTTTGTCCGGATGTATGGGAAATAACATCATGTATTTAATGTATGTTTAATGTATATTAGGGTTGCCAAAAATATATTTGTTTTATCAACCATACTTATGGGCTAAAAGATGAGGTTGGGTGAGAAAACAACTGATGTTATATTTTTCGAGAAATCCACTGATAGGATTGGACCGCATCGTTTTAGCCCGTATGTAAAATCTCACCATGTAAAATGCGGCCACTCTAATGTACAGTTTGTTTCAAGTTGTTGCCAATGTATACGTGATTACGTGATAGATTGTACATTCGTAATGATTCAAGTAAGTAAGTCTATTCAAAAACATATAGTGCGATATTATAACAATATAAGCATACGTAACACTATAAATATTATACACAATTTAGTACTCATTTTAAAATATACATTGTATGTATTCCTTACTACCCTTAATCATACCATCTTCCAGTTTCCACGTCGACTTTAAACACAATTACATTCTACATGAATAACTATAATTAACACTGAAAATGTTTTTAGTGTAATATAAATGCAACATTCCAGAATTTGTGTTCTACTACATTTCTACTACATACATACATACATACATACATACATACATACATACATACATACATACATACATACATACATACATACATACATACATACATACATACATACATACATACATACATACATACATACATACATACATACATACATACATACATACATACATACATACATACATACATACATACATACATACATACATACATACATACATACATACATACATACAACACATACACACACACACACACACACACACACACACACACACACACACACACACACACACACACACACACACACACACACACACACACACACACACACACACACACACACACACAACATACATACATACATACATACATACATACATACATACATACATACATACATACATACATACATACATACATACATACATACATACATACATACATGCATGGCCCAAAGCGGAATAGATCGTTTGTGAAAGCTTTGTCATTATGCGATATAAAGTTCCATAATTATGTGTGGATGTAATTATGGCTGCTTTGATTTATGCCTCCAATTAAATTCAACGTCGTTGAGCTTGTAACATTTCAGACTTTCATTGATAATAAAATATAATAAAATATGTGCCTTTAGAAATACACGACTGTAGGCCTATGATATTACTAAACTATTTCATAATTACAATTTTGCACAAGGTCCATTTTAACACACACATACACACACATACACACATATATATATATACACACACAAACACACAAACACACACACAGACACATATATACATACATACACACACAGACACACAGACACACACACACACACTCATACACATACACACACACAACTATATATATATATATATATATATATATATATATATATATATATATATATATATATATATAACGTCACAATATTAAAATAGCGTGCATTATCATACGCAAATTCTCAAAAAGTAGAACTCCATAAATGAAACGTTATTATCAATAAGCCATTTGTATCATCCATCCTCCATTCATTGTCTGTGCTCAAACAATCTCCTTCGACTGTTAATGCGGTTTTTCTATGAAATAATATAATGTGGCCCAAAACATATATTTCCTGTTCAAGACATTTCAACATTTCCGTTTGGTATTTTTTCCAGTTGATCGCAAGACAGTTCAGTCTAAAATAAGTCGTTACTCATTAGTGTTGTTATATTTCGTGGATATTCTGCGTTGACTCGTCACCGCCTCCTGTCTTCATATGTCATTTGTGCCGAGTCTTTTCCTCAAGAAAATCCGTCGTTCTTGGACACTTTGATCGCAACTTGGCTCCTGATCTTCTCTATCCTGAAAACAGACAAGCATATGAAATATTTTATTTGATGACAAATTATATTTCTGAAAGCAAACAATTACTTGAAAAAGTGTTTACGATGCCAAATAGGAACGACGGTGTCATTGAGCCATTTTCACTATATTTGATAGTTATTAAAATATCTCCAACATATACATATATATATATATATATATATATATATATATATATATATATATATATATATATATATATATATATATATATATATTTCGACCATTCACTGTAATCTCGTGCGCCAATCAGGAATAAATTAAATTCTTAATCAGGAATAAATTTAGTTGAAAATATTCAAACGTTAATTGTCCAAAATAATTTAACATTTTACAGTTACAAAATTACATTTAATCATTATTGGTTAGATGTGACGTAACGGTGTTATTACGGTACTGAAGGAATGCATGAGGAAATGCAGTTAACGCAATTGTAACAGTTATGGTCTTCATACAGTGTACTTATTTATCCTAGCTTATTTACTTTATTTATCTTAACTTATTTATTTTATCTTACCTTATGTATTTAACTATTTCATATTTTAGATTTAGTCAACACGTTAATGTGTTGCGATTTAATTTGCATTTAGTTACTTAAAAAGAAGAAACGGAATTATTAATATTTATTTCTTATTCCAATAGGTAATATACCTTTTAGTGTGAAACAACACGCCGAACGGCAGTACCAGCACAAGTAGTCCACTGAATGCAGCGAAGCAGACCATCAGTATGTCGTCTACAAAAGAAAACAATATTGAACCTGCAGACGCTTTATACGTTTGTTACAATTGCACACTATAAAACATGGGTACACGCTCTGGATAACGTACAGCTGAATGTCGTTTCACGATTGCATTCTTAATACGGTTATCTCGCAATTAATGAACACCACCAGAATAGTTCCAATTTTAGTTTCGCAAATACAAGTAGGTCACTTTGACGCAGTCCCGAGGGTGACCATAATAGCGAGGGTCCATTGCAATAATTATCGACGAAACAAGTTATTTCATTACAACAGCGCCTTTGTGATTTAGTTTTTGTCGTACTTCCATCCCAATAACAAAATGTTGTTGTAAGTCAGGCAAATAGATTACACTTATAATTGTGTGTCACGTGCATATCAACATAGCACAAGGCAAAACTGATAAATTCTACATCACACGTCGTGCATACAGCATAGACTATTATGTGTAAGTCCGTCCTCAAGTGATGTCATGGATGTGATATTGCTCCTATTGATTACAAATGTACAATACTATCAGTGGTAATTTGAATGCATCAGTGGTGAAAATATTAACACCACACAACTATTGTAAACATAACATTGTATTTAAATGAAATACCTACTATTTTGCCAATGTAGATTAGTCGACTGGAGCGACCTTGTCGTCTGCAGTGGTGTCGAATTCGATGATTTCTGGTAACCTTCGAACTCGTCCGATGTCCAGTCGAACACGTTGCACGTCGGGAAGTTTCTGGGTAGTCGTGGAACACGGCCAGCTGCCACCCTCAGTACCATCGCCATCCCTTCCATCATGTGCATCTCAAGGTGACAGTGGAAAATCCAGAATCCGGGATTAGTCGCGCGGAACCGAACAACGACGTATCCGCCAGCAGGAACGATGACGACGTCACGCACGGGTGGATTGATGAGGTTCAAGAAGGGAGTCTTGCCGTCTCGCCAAGATGCTTTTGAGCACAGTTTATTGCTACACGCCACGTCCGGGTTAACGCTCATCAGCCTACCCGTGGTGTGGTTGTATGTAGGGTAGCCCATTGCCAACACGGCGAAGTTGTGGCCGTGCATGTGGATGGGATGGTGCTCGATGTCATCAGCGTGTTCAAGGTTGTAATTGGTGAACACCATCTGGATGGTTTCGTTGTAAGGTAGGTCGAGGATGTGTGTGCACTTACAGCCTTTGGTGTCACATTTTTGGTCGTCGCACGATACGATGTGGTCCTGCCAACGTGAAGTGGGATCGGTGTATATTAATAACGCGACAGTGCCAGCGTGTGTGGAAGCTCCTAGTTGTTATTATTTCATTTAATGTCACGTTCTTATTATTACGTGATGAATATTGAAGGTTTAATGCCTGCCAAATCGTGTTAAGTTATTTTATTACGTTCGGACAATGTTCGCAATTCGAAATATTCCGCCTATAACACGTTCAAAACATCCAGTTTCATAATTAAATTAACTGGATATAATGCTGAGACAAGCGCACTCCATCGCAACATCCTTTGATGGTTAATCTTCCCGCGTTCTAGACTTCCTGCTCGGCCAATTCTTAGGCAACATTTTATTCATATTTACTTATAACCATATGAATAGGTAAGATGTCAAAGCCATCGGATGAGTACATGTGTTCGCGATCAACATATGAATTGCTACATGAGTGATATTGATTTATTTAGCCACAGAGGACAAGCAATAAAACATACACGATCATTGAGCCGACAATAGCAGTTGACATCCTGTAATGTCAGACAATCTGAAACTGCCTTGCTATGTAACAAAACCGTCGAAAACAAATAAAGTGTTGAATGTATAGTTGGTTCTCAATAACTATGTTTCCAACTTACCAGATAGTCGAAGAAAAAAGGGATCTTCGGGAAGACGAATCGACGCGCGTTCACAGATGACCCAACGATGCCGTTCCAGTTGAGGAAGTGTTCGACTGCCGGCTGCTCCGTGAGGCCGTATTTTGTCCTGAAGTCATCGCTCGCTACATCGATGTGAGCATCAGACACCTTCAGACAGATCTTGTGCTCGGAGTCTGGATACCCGCCAAACGGACAGTTGAAGACCCGACACGGTTGAGCGCTGGTGCAGTCTCTTGGCCTCGACGTCGGTTCTGCATCGCCGGTGACGTCCTCATAGCGCACGATGGCTTTGACGCCATTGATGACGTCATCCGGCTGCGGGTCACGACCCTTCCCGTGCCGCAGTGTAACGGCTCGCATCCAGTACTGGCCTCCGCTCATGTTGGTTGCCATCTCAAAGTCGACGGACTCGCCAGGGAATATCATGAATAAATCCACTGGGATCGGGGCCATGTCCACACCTTCAAGAGCGACTACTCGAACACTGTGGCGGTCTACACTTAGTATGAAGCCTCTCTCACTGCCCGTGTTTGTAACACGGAAACGATAATTCTGTCCGGTCTTAACTTTGAACGTCGTCAGCGGAAGTGGCAGATCGTTCCATCTTCCACGGCCGTTGATCAGACTCCCGTCGTACCTGTGATAAAAAGATAACCCAATGAGAACAAAAGAACACATCCTTCATTTCCTATAAGTGTTGGTTTGTGAACGAGCAAAATATGATAAGTATTATTAACACCAGTGTGTAATTGCGTCGAATGCACCTCCTGATGATGAAATAGCTCACGGCTTTTAATTGATTGCGTAGGGAGAATGAAAGAGGATACAATTAACATGTCTCACATGAACGCCTGTTTCTTACAAGAAACCAAGCAAACAAATAAAATATGTTATACATGCAATGCTACAATAATGTATACGATATATAAATTTGTAAACCGACGATGTCTTAGTCATATTCCTTTTTAATACATTAAGAGACATAACACCGCCTATTCATACTGCTATGTCCACTACTAGTGCCACCTTGCGAGTTAATCAGAACAACTGGTCCAGACAAGGTTAGACCCTGTTTTGAAAGGGCGTGCATCAACAAACAGTCACGATTGGTCACCTTGCCAAACAATCGTTTCTAACAGCTTGACTAATCAGTTCAGTCTTGCTCTGTTGATTGTGATCTTGGTAATAGACATGTCATATTCGGATGTGTCACATTCAAAGGTTATCTGGTAAATAAGGCCGTGTTCACATGTTATTGTAGGCTCTCGAGACATAGTGACCTGATATTCCATTTGTAATCAGGTCAGTCTTTAGTTGTAATGTGTAACAGCGGTTACATAACATTTTCCGTCATTACAACTTGTCGGGCTTGATCTATTCTGGACAGTATTGCAGAAAACTAGTATTGCCAATACAGTCACCTCGCTACTCAGGACAACATTGTCCATTCCAAAGGTAGATATAATAAGAACATTCCACATTACCTGCGCATTGTCACTTCACTCCGGTCCACTGCCATGTCGCGGTGATCTTCGGACATATATGTCTCTCCAGTGCCGCTGAACGACATCCGGTTTGGGCTGACCAGTTCGCCGTCACCGGCTGGAATGTGGTACCAGTCCTGGACACTGACGAGAAATTCTGGCAAGGACGGCAACTTGCGGTGAACGACGAAGAGTCCGAACAGACCGTCAATACGGGTGTTGGAGAAATGATCGTGCCACCTGCGGAAAGGTACGCTTCATTAATGATGTATGTTACTCCTCAGTATATGTTTATTGTCTGTGTTAATGAGGAGAGTGATGGGTGGTGTGTGTGTGCGTGCGTGCGTGCGTGTGTGTGTGTGTGTGTGTGTGTGTGTGTGTGTGTGTGTGTGTGTGTGTGTGTGTGTGTGTGTGTGTGTGTGTGTGTGTGTGTGTGTGTGTGTGTGTGTGTGTGTGTGTGAGTGTGTGTGTGTGTGCGTGTGAGGCATATGTGTGGGTGTGTATGTGGAAGACAGAGAGAGAGAGAGAGGGAGGGAGGGAAAGAGAGAGACATA
>JAODUO010000799.1:82500-85000 GCA_025642075.2 Ridgeia piscesae
CAACAATCAGGTTTCGCCTAAATCCGTCCACGGTGATGACGTCACTAGAGTTCACGAACGTCCCAATCATTACGTCATCGTCGTCCCGCTTATGATAGGAGTTCTCCACGATCTGTAGAAAAACGTCAGATGATTTATGTGAAATCAATATTTGTATGTGCCCTTCCAGTATTGGAAGAAGGTAAGAATTTTACATACATTAAAGCTCTGTTCTTAGAGGCTTGAGGGATCATTGCCAATTGAACACATTCGAATGCTTCGATATATTGATATAGCCTCAGCAGGTCAAAGGTCATGATGTATTACCTCTACAACAAGTGACCTGTTGCTTAGGGAAATGTAATTATCAAGTATTTGCTGGCAAAGGCAAAGCTTGAACTTGGTTGTGGATGGCTAGAAGTTCAACAAAATATAAAGGATGATGTCAAATCAAAGATGTATTTGCCATCAAGAAATAATTCCATTCAGTAAATGTCATAATGATAATAGTAATCGCATTATTTTTAGTAGTATTACATTTATTGCATGTCAATTATACTGCACCCAGATCCTTGGAAACCCAGTTTAGAGGCACGTCAGTACAAATGGTTGATCAATATCACAGTCGGTAAACATTCCGTTTGCCAACAGATGGAGTGTTACGCCAGGGAGCTATGGTAGACAGGCATAGTTATAAAGGTATCGTTTGTTTATAAAGGTATTAGGAATATTTTCACCTGATCTTACACTAGACAGATCTAGATATAAAACTGAAATTCGAACTAGACGTTCGCTGCTAGATAGGGTTTCGTACATAAGTAAGCAATGAAAGTAAATACAATGGTTGCTTAGATGAAAGTGCCTGGTATATAATTGTACATATATCAAATACGGTACGATATCGGACAGGAAGCCAATGCGTAGACTTTAGAATGATATAGAACGAATACAATATGGAGACCTAGTCATAAGCCTTGCTAAGCAATTATGAACACGTTGCAATGTTCTTTTGTTCCACTGAAGCATAATGTTCCAAAAGCATAGTAACCATTGAGCGGATATAATTACAATACAAAGCGCTGCCTCTGTTGTTATGTACAACTGAACATGTTCCCACAAGGAGCCACCATGCAGGCAATTCACAAGATGGCACCGGAGTTTGCAGAATGATCTGCACTGTCTTCGCGAACGTTAGATGACACTCATCGTATGCTGCTATAACCGTTTCACAAGGATCTATTATTTCATTAGCCAACGCCGGACATTCATCATTTGAAATTTAGCAACGTTCATTACTTTAAGTAAAGTTGAGTTGAGTGGAGTTACAGGTAAATGATAAATGGTTACGTATTACACAGTCCACAAAGAAAGGGTGACTATTATCGATAAAACTGGCACACTATCACATATGAACAATCTGTGCTCTTACTGAGAATTGCTACATGAAATAATCTTAACGAAACTAGATTGTGCTGTTTCGTAGAAATTGTTATATAACGTAGGCTAGCTTTAATGAAGGGTGGGGTGATGCGCTAAATCAGATTGTTACGCAACACGGTATGATACATTTTGGCACAACGAAGTAATCCACTATTTTGGTTATTTGAATTATCCGCCGTTATGTTGTACTCTCACGTATTGCATTTACACAGGACCTACACAATGACACGAGCACTAGGTAGACCTCTCCAGACTCTTCACAGCAAGAATCACAGCCCTATGACACAATAGCAATGAATGGCGCGCGTAATGTCAAGCCTTGTCCATGAGTGGAATGCCGACACGCTTGGCTTAACCTATGGGCTTCGTGGGGTAAAAATAGAAACGTCGTGGCTTTGAAAACTGCTCATGGTTATAGGCTGAGTGTAGAAATGTATTGTGAGAATCGTGTTTCCGACGCCGCCAAATGATTACAGACAGATTGATCATTGGTGGTGCATACATTTCAAACTGTCTGCAAGTTGAAAATAAAATGTTGATTATATTCTTCCTCATGCACATACCTACATAAATATCTATTCACTTGTAGTGCTATAAGTTGTGCGTGTGTCTGTGCATTTCAACAAATAATCAAATGTTAACAAACTCCGTGAGCGCCATGGGTGTGGGGTAGAGCTTCGGATTCTCGACTAAACATCCCGGGTTCGAATCTCGTGCTGCTGTGTTACAACCTTGGTCAAATGTATCTGGCTATGGATATCTTGGATATGGGTACGCGCAGCCTTCGCGCATTAATTGTAAGATGTGGCTGGGTGCATCCCAGAGAAGTTGAGACGGTGTTTGTTTAAACAGGTCTGCCAGGAAAGTAAAGTGTAAAGCGCTTTGAACGGTACTGAAGACTGGATAATGCGCTATATAAAAACTTATCTTTTAACGAGTAAATTCTGATCCTAACTTTAATGCAATAATTTTAATATAAATACGGGAGACCTAGCACTACTGATAATATATATGCACTAATTATTGTATTTTTGTAGATCAACTAAGTATGTTATTTTGTTTTCCATTGTTGCAATATAAT
>JAODUO010000799.1:90000-137500 GCA_025642075.2 Ridgeia piscesae
TATATATATATATATATATATATAACAGAGAAGTAACAGACCCGCCGAGGAAGACACACATCCGTCCAGCAGTGGTCACCCTCAGTGCCTGCATAGAAAGGTCGTCCTGGCGATAATGTTCTAAATAAGGCTGACTGGTCGAGTGATATCTCAGCAGACCATACCACTGCAACCTCCCACACCAAAATGGTGGCAGCTGCTTATTACGTCAGTACCAGGAGCACAATTCTGTATATAAGCTCAGCGGATGAAACCGCACACGATAATTGCGGTTGACCTCTAGGTATGTGGTATAATATTAGCTGATTTCCGCCACACGCTGCTCGTGTTGCATGCAATAATTGGTAGAAGGAAACATTAAAAAATTAAAACCGTTCAGCTGCTCGTGTGATTGGGCGGACTAATCGTTATATTGGAATTCATCCACAAAATATTCGTCTTCAAATTCGTGCGGTATTGGCGCTGTCCTCACGGCTAGTTTGACGTAGCACCCACACTTCGCACCAGGACTGGTTTTGCATGGCAAGCAGCCATGGATTACGCTAACGTAAGATTTTAGCCACCCAAGTTAACAGAACAATGACAAGCGCTGGAAACACGTAGAACTAGGTCACTAGGTAGCGTACCATGTCGATTATTGTTGTCAGTGCACAAACGGCGCTGGAGTGCAATGGCGTGTTATCTGATCGTTAGCGGCAAGTGCAAGTACAATAATAGACGAGTTGATACGGTTACCGAAAATATGAGTGAAATACCGTAAAATAAACAGGTTGATAACAAATATGTGTGTGTGTATGTGTATGTGTTCGTGTTCACAGACCTTGAATTTAAATATATATATATATATATATATATATATATATTATATATATATATATATATATATATATATATATATATATATTAAAAAAGTAAACCAGATACTTTACAACTACGCATATATACACACATTCCATGACGCATGCACACACTCTCACACGCATGCTCTCGCACACACGTATATTCATCTGTGCATAAAGAAAGTGGGCGCGTCCATATACATATTTGATTTCATGTGGGTGTGTATGTTTTCTGTGTTTATGGTGTATGTGAATGATGTGATTACTTTTTTGTGGTTTATGCATTTTTATTAAACATAATAATTGTCAGATTGTCAGTGACTTGCGATGTGCATATGCCATGTAGTGTCAGCTGTTGAATTGACAGCACATTGAACATATGATATCAACGTGGTCTAATTATTTAAAGTGTGTGATTGTTTATCTACTATTTATTTGCGTGACTGTTGTCAGGTGGAGTAATGCGCTAATCACTGCAGCACACCTAGTGTATGCTAACACCAGTTATCTATATTCGATGACATATATCATACAGTGTGTATTTATTTAGTGATAACATATCGTTTTTATCTCAAATTGTACAATCCTTTTTACAGGTGCAGCTGACTTGGTTAAGAACCAGTTGGTTCCCTGACGTTGTATTAAAGGAACCGGAAAGCATCGCATATTCAGAACAAAATACAATTATGTATAGTACAATAGTGTTGCATACACCGGCTTTTATGCTTTTTGCAAGGTTTATGTAGGTAAAGCAACATGTCAGTTTAGTCCTAATATACAGCTCACTCAAAGTTCGTGGCAATGAACTGATGTTCGAGTTAATTTGAAGAATATGTATGTATCTCTTGGTGCAGGTCAGCGTAGATTTCACTACTAAAAGATATCGTAAACGTAGCAGGTCGGCGACTGAGCTATAAACGAAGGAACACAAATGGTGTATGGTGTATACAATTCAACAATGCCTCATCAGAGTATTTGTTGTCGGGATGCCATTAGGGACCGTTACGCTAAGAATATTTGAAGAATATTTATCACTATATAACATCCGTTGTAAAATTAAATCCTGTTTTAATTCAAATCGCAAATATCCATTGTCGCATTACCGATGACACTATTTCAAGACACACCAATGACAATGTCCTGCTGGCGCGACGTGATGTTGCCAAATTTCATGTGTTCAAGATCAGTGCTAAAAACCAAAATGTATTTTAAAGTGGAAAGTCATGTTGAAGAGGCCTTAACAAGAACGTGAATTAGTCCATGTGAACCAAGATTGTACAAAACGTTCACTCAAAGCCACACCAATAAAGGCAAATGATACATCAATAAAGCTATAGCACCACTGTGCTAGCCATCACAACGTTCTAATCGCGTTTCGCCATGCAAAGCAAATAGTGCCAACACACTCTGATGATCCCGCAGTGGGGCTCCATACTAAGAGCAGAAATGTTGTTTGAATAACTTGCATTTTACATTCGTCTTAAGATGGTCAAAACCGGCCATTAACTTGTCAAGGTTTTGGCAGTGGCATCGGTACCTACACAATTTTTATTAGCATTATCCCATAATGTGTCAGTATAACACTTTTATTAGCTCTGTCTGTAAGTGACAATATAACACAATTCAACAAACATTGTTTCACCGATTTATATCATTTCAGCTTCTAAAATAAATGGTAACACTTATTAACTGAAACACTTATTTATACATTATCTTGCGGCAGTTCGAGAATCGGCCCCATAACAAACCAAAATTAAAGCTCCTATGCAATTGGACTTTGTCCAAAAGATAGTGTTCACAACTTATCAAGTCACACACAATACATCCAACTGCCCAGATAAAACATTCTTTTTTACCATCAAATCAAAACCCATAACGTGTGATGTGTATTGATTTGATGATCTAGATGCGGTTTAAGAATCAATCTCATGAATATTAATCAAAACACGATGTGTGACAAAACTGTTATCATAATGACATTTTCTCTGTTATATATGACTTTGCTGGATTTGCCATTCAGGTTTCAATTGGCTTTCGCCGAGCTCTTTAATGGGTTGAAATGATGCTCACAACACAAGCCATAGTAGCGACTGGCACATTGACACCGGCCGTCCAACAGAAGAGTGCCGCCGTTGTAACACAGCCGGTTGCAAGACCTCTTCTCCTCCCGGTTTCCGGCACACACCTTCCCTCCGCAATCCGCCGTCTGTGCTATGGTGCGCTGCCGGAACTGGACGCCTTGGCCGCCGCACTCTCTGTCGCACTGGCTCCACCGTCCCCAGTTGTTCCACGCGCAGTGCCGCGCGCTGCAGCCTCTTCGACGTCGCCTCCACAGCCAGCCGGCTGACGTCGGTAACACGAGCGACAGCACCAGGAGGAGAACGCACACAGTCCTGACGTTCATCGTTGCGTTGATTCAAGCTGGCCGTGTGAATGTGTCGCCTGTGAACGAGAATCACACTGTCTAAAGTGTTGGTTGTCAAATGGCAAAAGTTCTCAGTTCTAGTGAATATGTGAGTTGAGGGCGCGTGTTGATTCGAACGACGGAGGATATTTCCCGATCTACGCTTAATGATCTGGATGGAAATATTGTCCAATGTTTTTACCAAGACTTCCTTATACGGAGAAACCAAAAACATTTCATGAGAGGTAAACCATTTACTAAATAAGACTTACCTGTTTAACAGATGAGATTTGTCGAATGCGACAGATGATGACACCCCTGGTAGCTAACCGTTTATCAATGCTCCACAACCGGTCATAACTGATATAGTTGTCACGATAATCGCACGTCCTTATCGCGAATGTGTATAGAGGAAGCCAAGCAAACATATCTTTGAAATAGATTGACACTGGCAACGTAAATACATCGGTAAGCCTATGCGTAAGCAAACATTTTATTGTTTTGGGAGTTGATTTAATAAGTTGTGATCTTCAAGCGTTCGGTTTATCATTTGTTGGCCGAGTAACCCATTGAAATAGTTTTAACATATATGCCGAATCGGTTGTATTGTTAAAGTCACTATTATAATACCTTTGAACTGTATAACTTGAATTAAGTACCATTTTAAGTATTACACCGTTATCAACTGAATACATTATATGGTAGTAAGTGTGGACAGCAGATATTAGCAAACATTATGTAAATAGCCTGCATTGTGTTAATAATGGAATATGCTTTACACAATTATATTGTTTATTTTATAAATAATGATACCGTTCGTCTAACGATACGACAGGAAACGACAAGTAACTGTTTAAACATCGCGGTGTTTGCGCATTGCAGAAAAATGTGTTTAGCAATCTACAGGTGTGTGAATAACAGAGAAGAAAGTTAAGCAGAGACACGTCGGTTACTAGGTACCTTAACAATCTAGTGGAGAAAGCAAAGTGACCTGGGGATTGGTGGGAAACATCTATGAAGTGTGATCAACCATTTGTCACAGAAAACGCTGACACATCGTGTTTTGTAAGGTTTTTATTACAGAGAAAAGACATGAAGATCATTGTATTGTCAGTGTGCGGTAGACCTTTGTAAATACACCCTCGTGATCATATCGAGTACAGTTAGCATATAGCCTTAAGGTCAAAGCTGTTTCGATGGTACAGGGATTTGTTCGAAAAAGGCAAACGTATATGTGACGCATAAACAAACCGGCCCTAGTTTTAACTGTGCCTGTTTATGATGAGACGGCCAAGTCATAATTTGACTAAAAAAAGTGATACATTGATTACGATATCACCCGCGAACATTCATTAAAATTGTTACTTAATCAAAAGCTTTGAACAGAGTAGAGAGAATTGCACAACAGTTATCCCACGCCTAAATGAGGTTATGAAACGCTGATCTACAACCCCACCCTTCCCACTGGCGTGGGAAAACAGTTAGCTAAATACCGGAAATAACAAGTAACGTATCAAGTATTCATAAGAATTGTAATAAGAATCCTATTAGCCGGTCGATTGTATACAGACAACAACTTAAAAAAGGTAAGTTCTTATAATAATAATAATTATTATATAATATATATATATATATATATATATATATATATATATATATATATATATATATATATATATATATATCAGCACTGACAGCGCTCTGCATCTAGCGACTACACTTACAATAACAATGATTCCTTGATTTGTAGTCTTTCATACAAACGCTGTGTGGAGCCACAAGCATGGTAATACGCTGCCATTTCACCGCATGAGTATTGCGGGTAAAACAAAAACCATGAAATTCAACACTTCTGCATCTGTTTAGACTGAGACCGGACCAAGGTGTTCATTAGGCTATGGTTAAGCAGTGCCGTAAGGAAACATGGTAATGCATGCTTATATACCATTTGCTGAGTCCTACGTCGATCTCAGAAGACATCGCAACAATCACAAAAATATAACATAACGATCATATAATATATTTAGGCGTTGAGAAATGTGTTGCGTAGTACAGCATAAACATTGCATGCCAAATAGATCATCACAATAAACAGTGCCATCAAAACATCCCTACTACAACGTCCATAAATAGTGCCCCACTCGCAGAAATGTTTGCTGGACTTGAGAGTGTACATACATATTTAGTTGGTTTCATGTAGGTCATCGACACACGTTCGCATGGACATATGCGCATACAAAATAACAAACACACATGCGAGTACACTCGAACAAATACCACATATGCACATACATATACATTCACTACGTTACACATACACGCAAACATACCCGCAAACACATTAACACACACACACACCGCAAACACACACGCACACACGCACACACGCACACACGCACACACGCACACACGCACACACGCACACACGCACACACGCACACACGCACACACGCACACACGACCACACGCACGCACGCACGCACGCACAGGCACACGCACACGCACACGCACACGCACACGCACCCACACACACAGCACGCACACCCACACACACACGCACGCACGCGACACACCCACACACACACACACACACAACACACACACACACACAACACACACACACACACACACACACACACACACACACACACACACACACAACACAACACAACACACACACACACACACACACACACACACACACACACACACACACACACACACACACACACACACACACACACACACACACACACACACACACACACACACACACACACACATGCTTCTGAACAGGAATCAGACATAAATATTTGTAGCAAATTCAGACTAATCAGTAGTAATTTTGTGGAGGAAACTCGATTAACAGCGTGTACTTACTTGTTTTGGTCATGCTACATCTGCCCTGTGAGCTTGGGTTATCAACTAATGTGTAATACTAAACCGTTGTCTACGTTCGTTTGGTGTGATTGCTGCAGAAGCCCTGAATTAGATGCACTGCTATGTCGGCGGCAGGATATTATGTGTCTCGGTAAGCGATAATTTAATGTAATGCCCATCTATGTTATGGCCATGTTTCTTTAGAATAAAATTGCACCTCTCGTCCTTTTATGCGTTGTATACCTAATCATAGAAGACCGATCGCGAGTTCATTATATGTGTAATTTCGATGGGTTTCGAAATGTATGTCTGTGTCTGCGTCTGCGTCTGCGTCTGCGTCTGCGTCTGCGCCTGCGCCTGCGCCTGCGCCTGCGCCTGCGCCTGCGCCTGCGCCTGCGTCTGCGTCTGTGTCTGTCAGGTCGAGCTGGCATTTCTTGTAAATGTCCACTTGACGTCGGTTTCGCTTCGCAGCAAAGTAATTTGACTCCCTCCTGAACTTCACGTACCGAGCAAGTACTTTCACAGGTGGTTGCCGACGATATGCCTGATATCCACCTTCATTTTTGTATCTGTTTTGCTGCTTGTGCGACACGCCCCCCTCTTGTGATAGGACACTGAACACTCTCCAGTTTTCGAAGCAACGAGACGTCTGCACCGTAGTTCATGCGGTCGATCATCGAACACAGGCGTCCCTGCGCGTTCCTGGTGAACTTCAATTTTTTGGAAGTGAGGCAGAGATTGCCCGGTTTGCAGCCTCATTTTTGTTTGTCGTCAGTCGCATTTGTATCAGCTGGAGGGCTGTAGCACCGAGCCGTATTTCAATTAGCTTCTGTAATGCAGCGTCTGTCATGTTGACTCTGTGCAGGCCACATGCTTTTAGGTGTTGTGATCTGTGCCACCAGTTGTTCCGCGTTCCACCTTTGCAAACGATTCCATATCGGCGACAATTTCTGCATGGCCCAGCATAACAGACAATTGTAGCTTGTATGAATCGCGGCATCTTCTTGGTGATGACAGCGACATCTCCTGCATACATGGTGTGCATGTCGGTGTAGATTTGTTGACAGCGATTCTTCACGTCTTCTGCGAACATCTTCTTGTTCTCTGCTCGAATGATCGCAGCGTCTCCGAGAAACATCCTGGGGGAGAATGGTGTCTTCATGATGTGGCGAAACTGTGTCTCACCAAGATGTGTCGTGTCTGATTGTCTCTGTATGGCTATGGCAGGCATGCCTGCTTGTATGCCACGTGATCCAAGTGCATCCCCATCAGTTGCCACACATTTCACTGTTACATTATCCTTGGCTAGACTCAAGCCCATATCTCTGCCCATTCGATATTCAGAGATCGGCTCGACAACCGGAATGGTTGCTGTACAGCCTTCGTGCCCTGGGTATCACACGTCATAGCCTCTGTTTCGGAGTGTTGAACCCAGTTTGCACAGCTTGTTTTCCAGGTGAAAGCCAATGATGTCATGTCTGTCTGTCTGCCATTCTATGCATGTCGAAATTACCTGGCTACAACTTTGGCCCGCTCCATAACTGTTCTTCAGTGATGTACTGTTATACCTGACATATGTGCTGATGTTGATAGCTGCATTGTGTTCATGACCACCTAGGCTGTTTATTTCTCGTATTTTGTCCCCTCTTTTCAAGTCATCCACTGTGTGCTGTGCAGTTATTCTGGCGACCTTGTTGGCAGATTTTTGCATTCCTCTGCGGCTTGGTGGCGGTACATTTGCTGACGTCAATAGGTAACACGTCTTAGTGTTGGAGATGCAAGGCGACATTTGTTGTTGCAGGCTTCTGTCCACGGCCACCAGTCGGAACTTCGACATATAATTTGTACATTCCTGACTTGAATTGACAGTTTACGCAGTGGAGAGACTGCTGCCACGCTAAACATATTTTCCGTTCATTTGCTACGGAGAATCGATCATCATTGTTTGTCACACTAGTTTCGGGTATATGTTGAGAATTAAAGGCTCGTTTAGTTGGTGACTCGCCCATAGATACCACCCTATCCAGCAGGGTTCCATGTACCGTTTCACCATAACAAATAAAACCAGACTATAAGTGCTGCATCAGTCGACGCGCTGGAATGTCATCATTAAACATTCTATTACACAAGGGTAACACATTTCTATTTACAATATATTCGATCTTTTCAATATTTAGTGCTTTAAGTAAGGCTGTACGTATGTTAACGTGGATTGACATGTGCATTTATAAAGATACGCTTGAACATCAGGAGTGGATCCTCGACATTACCAAGCCCATAACATGACTGTCTGCATTTTGTTAGTCTGTTGGTGACATGGCTGACATTGTTACCACCACGATTAAACACGTTACCAAGTATATTAAGCGATTATTCATTACATAGACATTTGTCACCAAGCCTCCACTTTGGGTCTTGATATAACGAACACTTTCCAACAATCATGCATTTCGATTTTTCAACCCCAAATTTGAATCTCCACCATTTACTATATGCAACGCATACATTAATTCTGTATATCTTGAACATTTGTTGAGAATAAGGAAATATCGTCGGCATAAACTATATTAAAACAAAAATAAATACAACTTTGCAGTTGTTTATAAAATAGGAATTACGGCAGGACTAACCAGTATCCGTGCGGTGGCAGCATATGTTTCGCTCATACGGATAATATTCAAAAGCCAACAAAGACACCAGACTGCCTACGCAGCCGACCGACAATCGGTTAAGCGAGACTACCACGGACCATAACACGGACCACATCACAAGTTGAAGTAATGGGTGTTGGTCACATGGTGACAGTCTAAAGGCGCTGACACACTATCACACAATGTAATGTCGTACGGCAATGACGTATCGCGTGCGCTGCACACGTTTATGTCATCACAGGCAGTGTCTCGAGTCTGAAGGCGATCCAACATGCACTATTCTTAGCAGACATGTGGGTTCCGATAGCCAATGAAAATTGCACATCGCATTGACACACGTTTCTCCATCTCAGTTAAACAACGAAAGAGCGACCTTCTCACTTAAGGCCCAGATACACTTTCAGGCAATGCCGTACGACAATGCCGGATGTGTGATGTTTTCTAGCTATGTCGGATGGCCTGCTAGTGCCACACGTCCAGACAGTGTCGGATATCCCATAACTTAACAGGATGTCATGTTGGTACGGTTTTGTTTTCATTGTTAGCCTCTGCATACCAATATTACCAACATCGCC
Source organism: Ridgeia piscesae (assembly GCA_025642075.2). Taxonomy (NCBI): domain Eukaryota; kingdom Metazoa; phylum Annelida; class Polychaeta; order Sabellida; family Siboglinidae; genus Ridgeia; species Ridgeia piscesae. The sequence goes on from JAODUO010000799.1 coordinate 99,350, forward strand.
ATCGCTGCTGCTGGGAATATTTTCAGTTAATTCAGTTAATAGCTGTAGTAGCTGTTTTCTGCAAATGCAATGTCATAATTGCACAACACACACAGACGCACACACGCACGCACGCACACACGTACGCACGCATACGCGTGATTGCTTCGCTGTGTTGACGTTTAGCCCACACTTTCTCATGAATCGCTGCAATTTTGCGTGAAGTTCTTCCACAACGTTTGCAATGAGGGACAGATCGTGTGCTCACTAGCTCTTCACTGGCTCCACGGTCTGTGAGACTTGTATTCTAGTTTGGCATTTTAAAATGGAACTTATGAAGGGATCAGCTGAGGGGAAATGCTGGGTCATTTGTACTATTTCTGTCACTCATGCTGCCCAACATCATTAAGTGTTCTACCATACCTGAGAAGACAACATTGATAATTCAAACTCATTGCTGGTGCTAATGTTTTATTCGTGTAAATGTCGATAAGTACATCATCATCGATCGGCCGGAGTGTCATTTTAAGCGCGTTATTTCCGTAAAGGTCTGCGAACAATTATCACTAATTAGTCTAAACATGCATTTTCCCGAACCATTTCAGGCGCGCATAGTTCTAACAATTGCTACGTTACGTTTTATAGCCGAAACGCACATAAGGTTTGACGTTCCAAACATCTGATTTGTTCCATAAATGGTGATAATTTCAACATACATATATATGTGGATATTTCAAAATTAGGTATCTATGTCTTACGTTCTATTCGTGGTGTTGTATTTTATTTCATGAACGTTTATGCGTCCGATGTGCAAACTCTAACCTCCCCGCACACTTATGCATGCTAGCGCGAATATAATTTATAATAATCACAATATATTAAATTTCAGTTTGGTATATTAATGTTCCAACTCATTATGAATCCAACGTTGGAGTTTGATCAAACAACCTTACTACAGGAGCAAGCGTTAACATAAATAATGCAAATAATAACATTAGAACAGCAACGAGATTGGATGCTATAATTTCCAATCATAATTTAAACCCGCTCGCCAAGTGACAAGAAACTCGTTCAAACTGACTACAGTTGGCGAATTGATCGCCACTCGTTTATATCGATTAAAAGCAAGACAGGCGCACACCAGAGAGACACCACGGCATATCGCCCAAATTGTTTACTTTGACAGACTCATGCTATTGCAAGTGCAAGTGCAAGCGTAGACATAACTATGGTAAAGCATATCTTTAGAACGGTACAAAGATGGAATGTTATGCATTGTTATACAAGCATAATTGACAACCGCCCGTGAAGCATCACACCGCTCGTACGCACTAGCACACCTGGGCGAATTGATCACCACTCGGCTGTAACGAGATCAACATCGAGAGAGTTGTACAACATATATCACAATGGTGGTACAGCAGTATATTACATAATGTAATCGTTGGTACAGTAAACATGTTATACTGATCGCACTCAATAAATACTGCGCTACAATTGAAATTACACTTATATATGACACTCGATAAACAAAAAGTGACTAGTTTAAACATCACACAATCTATTTAATGTAGATATAGATGTGCAAAATGATTAAATGTTAATATAATACAATGTTAGCAAAAACAGTCATTTAACCTAACAACATCAGTCGAATCGGATGACTAAATAATAAACAATGATTAGTAATATATTTTACATCAACAGATGAACACATTCACACACGCACGCACGCACGCACGCACGCACGCACGCACGCACTCATTCAACCCTCCAGAAACACAAATACACGCACATGCAAACATACAGATACACACCCGCACACGTACACACATATACATATTTATACGGACACATTCATGCAGAATAAACACACGTGCACACATGTTCACGCACGCACATATACATACATGCACACGTACAATCATTGGTCACATACTCGTACAAACACACACATATACACACATATACACACACATATACACACACAGGTACACGCACATACACATACACACATACATACACACATATACACACACACATACACATGCATACCCCCTCACACACACACATACATACACACATACTCACACACATACCCCCACACACACACACACACACACACACACACACACACACACACACACACACACACACACACACACACACACACACACACACATACACACACATACATACACACACACACACACACACACACACACACACACACACACACACACACACACACACACACACACACACACACACACACACACACACACATGGTACACTAAAACATCCGATATAAGAGCGAGACGTATTTTATACACACGCACGCACACCATTATAAACACACACACACACAACTACACAAAATACACACACACACATCGATATATATAATATATATATATATATATATATATATATATATATATATATATATATGTGTGTGTGTGTGTTTTATATACATATATATCACTTTGATATTTTCAAAATATTCTTAATCTGCAGTGAGGCAGGTGACCTGTAATTCTGTAATTGGTTTTGATTAATTTTGAATACTAAAATAACATGCAACTTATTTTGTCTTCATGAAGCGGTTTTCACTGGATAAAACTGTTTTGAATTCAATTTACATTTAGGTAATTTTTTTGATTAAGAACACACTTAACATACATTAGAAACTGTCCATCATAAAATCGCAGGAACTTATTTTATCTCGATTTCGCACAGTTCCCAACTCTCCAACAATTCTGGTATGTTAATAGTCACATGTTCACAGTCGTCACCATTGCATGCACACTTGGCAGAACATATGTTCAGAGCCTCCTTTCCGGTCGTTGTTGGTCCGCTCAGTGTGCACCTCCGGTACATTCCAGAAAGTTCGCATTCCGACCATTTGGTTATTCCAAGCGACACTTCGACGTGGGACGTGGAACAGACGAGGCGGCGACCCGTGATCGTGACGGTGAAAGACGCCTTCATCGCTTCCGGCACACGTATCTTGATGCTGAGTCCAGGAAACCAGCACTTCCCCTGCGGCTGCGGATTCCAGCGTCCGACTGAATATACGTACATTGCTGAGCTATCCAGAGTGACGCACGTGTCGTTGTTGGTGTCGACCAATTGTGTCGACTTTACCAAAGACATCGGGGGATCCAGCTCGAGGTCTTTCGTCAACTCCTCAAGTTGTATGTCATACGCCTCTGCAACGACACATTTAAATCCATTACTTCAGACACGAATACATGTAAACATAACTTACATTACGATAATGTCACATTTATCGGTACACATTTTCAAATAGAAAAGTAAACATGGTAATAATAACATAAAAGAAGATATATTGCAGTTATGTCACACAAAATCTATCGAAATTTAGCAAATCGTCTCGTTTTCCAGTATGTCGATACTGGTCTACGATTGCAACTATTAGATGTTTCTCGACTATTAAAACATGTCATGAATTTATAAATAAGATTTGTGTTTTGACTGTTCACAACTGATGATAAATCACTCGATGAATAAGACAGTAGCACTATAGTGTCAGTTAGTCGAATTTAAGCAGATTTATGAACACATTATCATAACGAACATGCAACTTGTGAATGCTGAGTTGAGGCACGCATATCGAAGAGCAAACTGTGTTAAATAATTGACGTTATCTGAGCACATGGACAGATTACAGAACTACCATCGTCAATAGTGTTCTTGTGTTCGTTAACATCAGAAAGCATCCGAATCACCATCACAGAGAGCATATCAATCGCTAACGTTAATGTCTTCCTATAACAACGTGCCGTGTTTTGTTTGCATTTCAGCTACCCCAGGAGATGTCTGATGTCGTCCGTCGCAGTGATTTATCTACTGTCGTCTACGAATGAGTCACTGACAACATACGGGACATCACTTCTTGTAGAGCACAGTGTAGGAGCTAACGAAAAACCAACTACTCGGCATACTTTCACTGAGCGATGTATGTTCAATTGAGAACATTTACTACACATACTATTAAATGGATGTGGTTCTATTGAGTGTCGTAAACAATATCGCTGTTCCAAATTCGGCGCCTGGCGAATGGGATTAATAGACTCCCTACTATGAAAACGGCTCTGCGCACACAACATAATTGTTGTGCCTTCAACAACTTGCAACCTAGTAAATTACTAGTTTGGTATTTTATGTATTGTTCAATACGATTATTTTAATATATATATATATTTATGGGTATACACCAAAATAGGATATTTAAAAACGTCAATTTCAAAATGATTTAAGATTTGTTTTTAAAAGGTTAATGTGATGTTTTCACGTACACACCAGGGGCATTCTTATTTAGACCAATGGAGCCGCTGTTGTGAGAAGGTCACTCTTTATAATTCATATTATGACAGGGACAAAGTAATAACACGGACAGTACTTACCCGATGTGCGACAATTTAGGTGTCCGGTTACGTCCACCACTGAGATGCGATAGAACGGCTCTCCATTGTATGCTCCAACTTGGTGAATAGTTCGGTCTCCTCCTGTCAGTTCCATTGAGACGATACTGTAGGAAACAGAGAAACATCCTGTCACTTACGAAAACAAAGTTGTGTATAACTGATTTGCCTATTACAGTATCCGTAGCCTTGCAAATTGATCCTTCACGCCATCAAACTGGACATAGGACAAGTGCAATTACTGAGCATTGCATCGATTGTCGATTTACATTTGGCTATAAAACGTCTTGAGACAAAAAAATCACACAGATGGCTGTACGAAGCAATGTTCCAGTTATCAGAAGCCGCATCAATATTGATGCGTCCAGTAAGTCGTGGTCTGCTTATGTCACAATCAAAACATTGTTACGTTGTTTTGCTAAGCAGTTGGTCACATGATTGATACACAATACGGACTGTAAGTGGGTCACGATATATGGCCAGACTCCGCGCGAATGGAGCTGATTGGAGACTGGACACAAGAATAATATTCTAACGATGGATGACAGTTGTAACTTTCGACTGATGAGTGCTAGGAAAATCAGGTCTTAACTATCTTGTTTTATACTTTTCTTATCTTAAATGTCCGATTTAATATTGAGTTTACCACGCTATCATAGACATATAGCGATTTACGTAGTGCAGATAATAAACATATTTTAGGCCGTATGTGTCGTTTACGGGATTTGCCTTTTACATTGCTGTACGTTGTTGTTTCGATAAGCACTTATATCTGACAAGTTGTCTAAATGCACATAATCATAACACGTGTATACGTTTGCCCCAAACAGGTTGTACTGCGCGAAAAATGGCACTCTTCTTCTGCCGCTAATACCTGCTTGTAATAATCCTTCGGACAATATAACTGAAACACGCTGTTTGGGAACAGTTTGATTATTACAAACAAAACAAAGTCCTAAAAGTTAACATGGATAATATGGATTTCCTGCCCCCAACTGCCCCCAGCCTCGTTTTCGCGAGCGAGACTTACACGCCCTATTGTGACGTTGGTAAATTAATCACCGGCTACACGATTACAACATAGCATACCTACGTTAATAAACACGTCATATACTGGTTATTCGTCGTGTCTCGCATGTATCCACAAGACGGTTGAAATGATTAGTTTCATCACTGACTCGGCTTATTACAATCTTCAATGCACCAACGTTATTGTTCTCAAGGAGCATTGTATATGCCATTATATTACATATGATAATATGGGTGTAGGTAAGTAACGGAAGAATGTGTTACCTTCCTGGTGAAACCTGTACGGAATAAGCAACATCGTTGACAACTTCTAGATCCAACGGGGTGCCAGTTGTGTTGTAGACTTGTCTGTGGTTGCCGAAGTAGTCGGAACATTCGATGTGCCTATTGTCTGAAACACAGTTACTTGAATTATAGATAATAATTAAATGCATATAAAGAGAGCATGTCAATACCTGAATCACAAAACTACATTTCAATCAGGTTTATAATTATGACTGTCTTTCGCTACTGCATGCGATATAACTGAATATCAGAACGGAGTTATGCTTATGCAACTACTGGGTTTTGGTAACTGTTTATATTTGTATGTTTTTATGCGAGCTATTGGAACTTTCACATAAAGAGGAACATAACATGTCAACATTAATCTTGAACACATCTGTCGAGTGCGCGAACAACCTGGCATCAAAACACACCCGAACCTCTTCTAATAAAGAGTTTTAATGTAACATAGAAAGTGAGGAAGACAGGTCAATAACACATCGGTTTAAAATAGCATAACACTAGCGTCAAACAGTTCTATATATTTTTTTCTAATTATTTGAAAGGAAAACTTGTTAAACACATGACGTGAAAAATCGTGACGTCACTTCACCGACATTATGGCCAATATATTGTGTACATCGGAGAGAAACTGGTACAACACTTACTTTGGTCTGCCCAACACATTCTCTTCTTATCGTAGTTAATGGCAATCGACGACACATACGACACGCCTGTTGACACGATCTCTGTGATGTCACTTCCGGCCAGATTAGCTTTGTAGATACGAGTAGGACTCAGCGTCGCATAAAACAGCAAACTAAAAGGTACATTTAATATGTGTTAACAATACGTGCACGATACATCGTGGCATGATATTGCTAAAATCACATTAGGTTTTACACAGTCGCCTAATACAACCTATTCTGTGCTGGTTAGAAAGTGTTTACTATGAACGTCCTTTATCCTTTTTTAAGCACGTGAAACATTATTCAACATACATTGGGTTAACAATTTGTGAAAATTGTCGCACACAAAAATTTCCGGACAATAAACGCCAATATGATATTCCATAATGATTTCCAAACCTGATGATTGATTTAAAAACAGTCGTTTCAAAGAAGATCGCTATTGAATGTAGTGAAACACCCCCCCCCCTACACACGCATTCACGCTTAAATGCACGTGTACAGTACCACCAATTCGCTTTCCTTGGGATTAATAATTGGTGAATACAGGTTGAATGATTGTTCATTCAGATATCGTCTGTACCGCCCATAAAGATTTCCTAAAAGTTCTGTTTTTGCAATAAAGTTTTGATCAGAACGCTTACTTATTATCCGTAACTCTTAATGGGCAAACAAATAAAATACCTACTCTGGGTCTACTTAATTGTTGCAGGACGTCCTATGTTTAACTAAACTGTAATCGAAATACCAATATGTAAATGACAACAATGTTCTTGTATTGTTTTACAGACAATCCATATATTTCGTAAGGCATTCCTCTGCAGGGTACGCATAACAAGTGCTTAATTTTAATTGTTTTCAAGTACTATTTACAAGGTTAGCAATACATCATTTTGTTTTACAAAATATGGAATACTATATATTTATAACTGGCCAAATATCAAACGCATATCATGTGTTATTATGCAAAAACTTGCACTACACGAATAAAAAATGTGTGAAATGTCATTAGATTATTTTACATCTACATTTGAGAAATCTCTTTCATTGTTTTCTAACAGCATTTTATTCATAATGAAAGAAGAAGTAATAATGTAAATTAGGATTTCAGAGGATTACATTATAATATTATATTACGTATTAACTATATATTAGAACATTTTCGTCAGTACAAGTGTGTGTGTGTGTTTGTGTATGTGTATGCGGTCGTATGTGGTGACACATATAACACACATACACACCAGCACGCTCATGCGCGTTTAAAAGGTTGCATTCGAAGCGGTTCTTTAGCAAACATTTTGTGTGCATTTGTGTTTGTATATGTGCGTGTGTGGTGAAATGCATACACCACCCATTAACCCAGGCAGGCATACAACATACGCATGCAACCAAACACACGCAACCAAACACACGCACACGCACACGCACACGCACACGCACACGCACACGCACACGCACACGCACACGCACACGCACAGCACACCACACGCACCCCCACGCACCCACCGCACCGCCCGCCCGCACACGCACACGACACGACACGCCACCCCACGCCAGCACCGCGGGGGGCCCCCCCCCCCCCCAACGCACCCCACACGCCCGCCACGCCCGCCCGCCACGCACACGCCCGCCGCCCGCCCGCCCGCCACGCCCGCCACGCCCCCACGCCCGCCCGCACCGCCACGCCCGCCCGCCCGCCCGCCCGCCACGCACACCACACGCCCGCCGCCCGCCGCCCCGCCCCACGGCCCCCCACCCCCACCGCCCCAACGCCGCCCGCCCGCCACGCCCGCCCCCCCCCGACCGCCCGCCGCCACGCCCCCCCACCGCCCGCCACCCCGCCCCACCGCCCGCCACCCCGACCCCCCACCCCACCACCGACCGCCGCCCGCCACCACCCCGCCACCCACCCACGCACACCACCGCACACCACACGCAACGCACCGCCCCGCAAGACGCACACGCACACGCACACGCACACGCACACGCACACGCACACGCACACGCACACGCACACGCACACGCACACGCACACGCACACGCACACGCACACGCACACGCACACGCACACGCACCCGCACACGCACACGCACACCACACGCACACGCACACGCACACGCACACGCACACGCACACGCACACGCACACGCACACGCACACGCACACGCACACGCACACGCACACGCACACGCACACGCACACGCACGCAACCACGCAACCACGCAACCACGCAACCACGCAACCACGCACGCACGCACCCACGCACCCACGCACCCACGCACGCGCGCGCGCACACACACACACAAATACACACACAAATACACACCTACACACATGTGCATTAAGTATGCGCGCGCTTCCAAGACAAAGCATCTAAGATGATATGCTATTAGTATACTCTACTGAACATCTGTCATATACGTTGCACTAACACATTGGGAATAGTTTTGTATGTTTTTGCAATAATTTCTTTATCTTCTAACAATATGTATGAATTTTAGATGATTTTTACTCTAATGCTGCATATCTGAGAAACAGATTGACCTATTTAATTTTGAGCTCCAAGTAGTCAAATAGGGCAAAATAAATGTACTCTCCAAATAAAACGTGCGGCCATATTGTTTGGGGGCACCACAAGAATACCTTCAGAGACTTGAGTAACACAACTGCCAACCACTTTGTACACTCTGTGTGCGTCTCTGACTAACTCTAGTAGAAAAACTGCACGTGTCACGTTACCTCGAGTTGCGATCTACGGCCAAGCCATACGTGCTGCTGTCTGTGCAGACGACTGTCGTTATCATATCGCCGCCCAACTCATACGTGTCAACACATGACCTGGTTGTGAAGTACAGTTTGTTTTCTACTGGTTCAGCGATTAGCTGTTCAATACGTGCCTCTGCAGAGAACACAATAGGTGCATGATATATGTTGTATAATGTTTAATGACAAATTGTTATTGGCGAAACGTCTTTTCCATATCAACCCACTCGATCTGTTTGTGTCCCGCCAGACATCTGACATTCTCAAAAGGAGAAATGACAAATCCAGAATCTCACATCACAATCACAGGTTTACGTGTGACCTTCTCCATGCTTTATCTACCACAGTATACTTAATAGTACTTGAAAATGGTTAGATTTAGTTAATTCTTCTAGATGCAAAAAAAGCAATTATCTTTTGATTCTCTGTTATATGTTGGCAACTTTGTAAAGATTAAGGAGTTTGTTTTTCAATAGAAGGGTGGATACGCCAGAGAATTGAGCTGGGTAGGTAAGGTCATCAAGTTAAGTGTTTCAATGTGAACAAAATCATGTTATTTAAACTAACTTGCAATAAGTTATATATCCTCCAGTATTAGCCTGGATTTCTATGTTATATTACAAATTATCATATCATGGTTATTTGTATATATGATTAATACAACTTCAAAAATAATATATATATAGCTGTCTGTCGGTCTTTCTGTATGTGTGACTTTTATTCATGTATTTCTCTCTGTCTGCCTGTATGTCTGTCTGTTTGTCTGTCCTAATAACATATTTGCCCATTACGGATTACAATATTAACATTAACTTTTGTTTTCGTAGGTCATACATCATTTTCGTTAGGTTCACAATAATTTCTGGACCTTTTGCTACCGTGATGCAAGTGACGATATCCCCGCAAACATTCGTACGCAAGTTCGAGGGTAATTAGTCACAATAATCCCAATGCATTGCCTCTCATTCCATAATATTGATGTGCCCCCTCGATAGCTATCGAACTGGCGTGTGGCCAACTTATAATAGAGGAAGTGCAAGAGAGAAAACTAATGTTGTAAATAATTATATCAGAGAAGAATGGATGGAATATTATGTTGGATAATCATAATATATTATTTACACCCGCCCGTGAAGCAACAAGTTACTCGTTCAAACTTACAACATTTGGCAAATTTATCACCACTCGACCATATTATGATCCAAATCAGGAGAGCTGCATGACAGGGAGACACCATGACATTGCACCCAACACATTTAAGGCTACACTCAAAAGCATATTCCGAAGATCGTGAACAATCCGCAGATACACAATGTCGTGCCTGGAACAGCTACGATATAGCACCAAAGAAAACAAACACAAGGAGATTCACTGAAGAAAAGCAGCCAAATGGAAGATAGGCGTCTACATCTGATGCGTAATTCACAAGATGAATTTTGTCACGAAAACATGGACACTCACCGAATTGGCAAAGAAGAAACTAAAAACCGCACACAAAATAAAGAGATTTATGTGGAATGTCACGTATTGGGATTGAGAAAAAAACATATTTATAAGATAGAAGACCGGGTGTTTCAGTAGGTTGCGCCATCTTACAGCGGAAATTTATCTAGAGGAAGACAGGCAAGTTGGGTGACCGAGAGACGAACTAGATGTCTACTGGAAGGGCCCTATCTGGCATAGGATAGCGCTGGACAGGCAGATCAGGAAACAGCGTTGATGCCTTCACCCTACCAGTGGAACGTTCGGCGATACATAATGCTGGTGATGAGGACGTCTATGTCAGGTAGAAGACAGATCTTCTAGCAAAACAATTGATCAAACTATGCAACTATACTATATAATGTTGTGATTCTTTAAATTTAGTCCAACACAATTATCACTGGTCAGTGACAAGCGAACAGAAGTGGAACGAGCCGAAAATGTGCTATTACAAGATAATACAATGGATGCTGTATTACAAGGTGATAAAATGGATGCTGTTTTAAAAGATGACACAATGGATGCTGTTTTACAAAACAGTACAATGGATGCTGTATTAGAAGATGATACAATGTATGCTGTATTACAAGACACTACAACGGATGCTGTATTACAAGATGATACAATGGATGCTGTATTACAAGATGATACAATGGATACAGTTTTATAAGATGACAAAATGGATGCTGTTTTAGAAATGCTGTTTTACAAGGTACTACAATGGATGCAGTATTACAAGATGACACAACGGATGCTGTATTACAAGATGTTACAATGGATGCTGTTTTACAAGATGACACAACGGATGCTGTTTTACAAGATGATAGAATGGATGCTGTATTACAAGATAACACAACGAATGCTGTATAACAAGATGTTACATTGGATGCTGTATTACAAGATGGTACAATGGATGCTGTATTACAAGACAGTATAATGGATGCTATATTACAAGATGATACAATGGATGCTGTTTTACAAGATGACACAACGGATGCTGTATTACAAGATGATACAATGGATGCTGTATTACAAGATGATACAACGGATGCTGTTTTACAAGACAGTACAATGGATGCTGTATTACAAGATGATACAATTGATGCGGTTTTACAAGATGATAAAATGGATGCTGTTTTAAAAGATGATTCAATGGTTGCTGCTTTACAAGATGACACAACGGATGCTGTTTTACAAGATGATACAATGGATGCGGTTTTACAAGATGATACAATGGATGCTGTTTTACAAGATGAAACAACGGATGCTGTATTACAAGATGATACAATGGATGCTGTTTTATAAGATGATACAATGGATGCTGTTTTACAAGATGACACAACGGATGCTGTTTTACAAGATGAAACAACGGATGCTGTATTACAAGATGATACAATGGATGCTGTTTTACAAGATGATACAATGGATGCTGTTTTACAAGATGACACAACGGATGCTGTTTTACAAGTTGATATAATGGATGCTGTATTACAAGATGATACATTGGATGCTGTATTACAATATGATATAATGGATGCTGTTTTAGAAATGACACAACGGATGCTGTTTTACAAGGTACTACAATGGATGCTGTATTACAAGATGACACAACGGATGCTGTATTACAAGATGTTACAATGGATGCTGTTTTACAAGATGACACAACGGATGCTGTTTTACAAGATGATACAATGGATGCTGTTTTACAAGATGACACAACGGATGCTGTTTTACAAGATGATACAATGGATGCTGTTTTACAAGATGACACAACGGATGCTGTTTTACAAGTTGATATAATGGATGCTATATTACAAGATGATACATTGGATGCTGTATTACAATATGATACAATGGATGCTGTTTTAGAAATGACACAACGGATGCTGTTTTACAAGGTACTACAATGGATGCTGTATTACAAGATGACACAACGGATGCTGTATTACAATATGTTACAATGGATGCTGTTTTACAAGATGACACAACGGATGCTGTTTTACAAGATGATACAATGGATGGTGTATTACAAGATGATACAATGGATGCTGTATTACAAGATGACATAACGGATGCTGTATTACAATATGATACAATGGATGCTGTATTACAAAACGACACAACGAATGCTGTATTACAAGATGCTACATTGGATGCTGTATTACAAGATGATACAATGGATGATGTATTACAATGATTCAGTTATTAGTTTACAGATAACACTCAACTTGCCTGTATGTAATAATGTCTTCTTGTTCGAACCATCCAGCGAAGTTTGCTTGATATTTTTGTATTGAGCCCAGTACACGAAGCCACGAAAATCGTCCACTGCCATTCCCTGCATGCCGCCTTCAAATAAACCGCTCGTATCTATTAATCTGATAGTTGGTATTTCTGAGTACTAGTACTCATACCTCTTCATAGTAGTTGTACTCCTACTCGATTAAATTTGTATTCCAATCCCTTAATATCTAACCATATTAAAAAAAGTCTTGGCTTTGACTACGCCCCACACTAGGCATCAACTATTTCCACACACAGAAATATAGTTAATAAGGTCACCTTGCTATACGGCTTACTACAGTCCAGTCCCGAGGATGGTGACCGTAATAGCGATGTGTCAGTGTAGGATGTTACTTACAACCAGTGCCCACCTCAGTTCTACATGAACCCAGGTCACTGTAACTATCTATGTACTCTGTGACCTCACTTTACAAACACCTCGCTACTGCAGCCAACTCGCAATTACTACCTCCTTGGGATAGTTCCTAATATTGTCCACGTAGAGAAAATATCGAAAATTAATATAATCAATTACGACACCTCGGTACTAAGGTCACATCTGTCCAGTGCCTACGGGAACTTTAAGAGCGAGGTTCCACAGCAGGCTCTTACTTACGATCACTGACCAGCTCAGTTGGAGGTCCGTACATCGCGCGTGCTGAGGACTTGTTCAGTGGAAGTCTCACTATGCCACCGCCTTCACCGACAAGCAGAGCGCTGGGACAGTGGATCAGGACACCTGTATGACAAAGACGACAAACCAGAGGTGGACTTGTGGAAGACTAACTGCATAAAACTATCTAACTACACTTAACTGTTCAATCTAAGATCAGCGCGACTTCTCTGGAAAGCATCCAATCAAGTTGTGATTAATACGAGAAGAGTATTCGTACATAAAGATTCGACACTGTCAGCCAGTTAATTATTCAAACAACTTAGTGAGCTAGAGCTGTTTAAAATGAACGCTTTTGTCACAGGTGTGACAAGGCTTCACCGACGTACCGTTGTGTCTTCTAATATTAATTTTATAGGCAACAAACGTCAGGATGCAACTCATAGTATAACATATATACAATTGAATTGAATGATATATAAATTATACAGTTGTTCTTAATACAAAATCATATGTAAATTTAAATAGAAATAGTACCATGGAAACGTTAATATGTTTATTATAATTACAGATGACATTTTTGGTTGCGCGTATCGTATATTTAAAATGATAACATTCAATAAATGCGTTCGTCTTTCCCTGAGTATATGAAACCAGATACAAATCGTTTAATGCAATGACGTCATATAGGAATGTAATATATTATTAAATAGTTGTCTAAAAGTATTTGGTTATTGTTTTATTATTGGTTTTATAGCACATTTATGTAATCAGTGTATTGGTTTTTACATCACAAGTAAGATTGTTACGATGCTTTGGGTATATATTTAAGAACTAAAAACAATTCAACTAATTAATTAATTGATTTTAGCTTTTCAATTTTATTTCAAACGGTTGTTCGTGTACATGTATCAATTGCCTATTTATCATGTGTTCAATCTGTTGTACAGCTCATTATTATTATCAGTCACCCTACGCTTTTAGTGTATTGCAAATCCTGTATTATTACAAATATCACGGTGAATTTAATAAGGATAGTCATACATTTTGTTTTGGAAAAACCACTGTGCAAATATAAATTACTCAAACAATTATAAGCAAAGACAACAGGCTTACCATCTGAGTTCGAAGCCCAGAAACAGACCAATGTCATGATTAGTATTCGAACCAGAAACGCTGTTGATAGAGGCCTGTGCGGTGGAAGTCTAGTCAGCTTGTTCGGACGGCGCGTAGACAACATCGTGGCTGTTCAGCGGAGATTGTCTCTCACAATTGAGCTCCGAAAGCGTATGGTGAAATGTCGCGTCGCAATTGTAAATGGCAACGGAGCAGTATGATGCTTTGTGTGACAAGCGGCTCGTAACTACAGACGCCGACTGATTGACGACGGGCAAAGCTGTGTAGATGCGTGATGTGACAACAGGACCGGTTGAGGTCACATGACAATTAGAGTATCTGCACATTGCTTCTCCCTTACTTTATCTGTCTTTAGCTTTGTCTCTGTCTCTGTCTCTGTCTCTGTCTCTGTCTCTGTCTCTGTCTCTGTCTCTGTCTCTGTCTCTGTCTCTGTCTCTGTCTCTGTCTCTGTCTCTGTCTCTGTCTCTGTCTCTGTCTCTGTCTCTGTCTCTGTCTCTGTCTCTGTCTCTGTCTCTGTCTCTGTCTCTGTCTCTGTCTCTGTCTCTGTCTCTGTCTCTGTCTCTGCTGTCTCTGTCTCTGTCTCTGTCTCTGTCTCTGTCTCTGTCTCTGTCTCTGTCTCTGTCTCTGTCTCTGTCTCTGTCTCTGTCTCTGTCTCTGTCTCTGTCTCTGTCTCTGTCTCTGTCTCTGTCTCTGTCTCTGTCTCTGTCTCTGTCTCTGTCTCTGTCTCTGCTCTGCTCCTGTCTCTGCCTCTGCCTCTGCCTCCTGCCTCTGCCTCTGCCTCTGCCTCTGCCTCTGCCTCCCCCGCCTCCTGCCTCTGCCTCTGCCTCCCTCGCCTCTCGCCTCCGCCTCCGCCTCTTCCGCCTCCTGCCTCCCCCGCCTCTCGCCTCCGCCTGCCTCTGCCTCCGCCTCCGCCTCTCCGCCTCCGCCTCGCCTCCTCGCCTCCGCTGCCTCGCTCCGCCTCCGCCTCCCCGCTCCGCCTCCGCCTCCCCTCGCCTCCGCCTCCGCCTCCGCCTCCGCCTCGCCTCCGCCTCCGCCTCCGCCTCCGCCTCCGCCTCCGCCTCCGCCTCCGCCTCCGCCTCCGCCTCCGCCTCCGCCTCCGCCTCCGCCTCCGCCTCCGCCTCCGCCTCCGCCTCCGCCTCTCCGCCTCCGCCTCCGCCTCCGCCTCCGCCTCCGCCTCCGCCTCCGCCTCCGCCTCCGCCTCCGCCTCCGCCTCCCTGCCTCCGCTCTCCGCCTCCGCCTCCGCCCTCCGCCTCCGCCTCCGCCTGCCTGCCTCCGCCTCCGCCTCCGCCTCCGCCTCCGCCTCCGCCTCCGCCTCCGCCTCCGCCTCCGCCTCGCCTCCGCCTCCGCCTCCGCCTCCGCCTCCGCCTCCGCCTCCGCCTCCGCCTCCGCCTCCGCCTCCGCCTCCGCCTCCGCCTCCGCCTCCGCCTCCGCCTCCGCCTCCGCCTCCGCCTCCGCCTCCGCCTCCGCCTCCGCCTCCGCCTCCGCCTCCGCCTCCGCCTCCGCCTCCGCCTCCGCCTCCGTCCGCCTCCGCCTCCGCCTCCGCCTCCGCCTCCGCCTCCGCCTCCGCCTCTCGCCTCTGCCTGCCTCCGCCTCCGCCTTCCGCCTCCGCCTCCGCCTCCGCTCCTCCTCCGCCTCCGCCTCCTGCCTGCTCGCCTCCGCCTCCGCTCCGCCTCCGCCTCGCCTCCGCCTCCGCCTCCCCCCGCCTCCGCTCCGCCTCCGCCTCCGCCTCCGCCTGTCCTCCGCCTCCGCCTCCTGCCTCTCCGCCTTCTCTTTCGTTTGCTCCTGCCTCCGTCCTCCGTCCTCCGCCGTCCGTCCTCCGTTCCCTCGCCCCTCCGCTCCGTGCCTCTCCGCTCGTCCTCGCCTGTCTCGTCGTCTCGCCTCCGTCCTCCGTCCTCGCCTCCGCTCTCCGTCCTCCGTCCTCCGTCCGTCCTCCGTCCGTCTCCGTCCTCCGTCCTCGTCCTCCGCTCCTCCGTCCTCCTCGCCTCCGTCGTCTCCGCCGTCCGCCTCCGTCCTCCGTCCTCGCCTCCGTCCTCCGCCTCCGCCTCTCGCCTCTCGCCTCCGTCCTGCCTGTCTCCTCGTCCGTCCGTCCTCGTCCTGTCCTCCGCTCCGTCTCGTCCGTCCTTCGTCCTCCGTCCGTCCGTCCGTCCGTCCGTCCGTCCGTCCGTCCGTCCGTCCGTCCGTCCGTCCGTCCGTCCGTCCGTCCGTCCGTCCGTCCGTCCGTCCGTCCGTCCGTCTCGTCCGTCTGTCCGTCTCGTCTCGTCTCGTCTCGTCGTCCGTCCGTCCGTCCGTCCGGTCCGTCCGTCCGTCCGTCCGTCCGTCCGTCCGTCCGTCCGTCCGTCCGTCCGTCCGTCCGTCCGTCCGTCCGTCCGTCCGTCCGTCCGTCCGTCCGTCCGTCCGTCCGTCCGTCCGTCCGTCGCTGAAACATATGCAATTGGTTTGAGTAGCTCCTATCTACTCATTGTAAAGCTTAGATTTGTTTCCGATTGAGTTCATCAACATACATTACTGCGATAAAGTAAGAGCATGGTGACAACCTATAAGTTGTATGCGTGTTATGGATCTTCAAATAAGTCATATACGTGTACGATGTAAACTGTTATACTAATTTACTAAATCTTTTTACTAGTTTGGGAATGGTTTTCGAATTGGAAATTCCTAGTGTCTGGACAAAACTCATAAGTGACTATACGTACGCGAAAGTTTTGTAAAAATTACTCCGTTTTTGCTCCGTTGCTCGTACGAGTTTGCGCGTCACTACTTTATGAATACTAATGTGGACTGACTTGTACGGCGTTTGAAATTCGTTTGATTCATAGTAAATCTTTGCAATATAAAAATATCTTTACCTCGGAAACGGATAAATTTAGTTAGTACGTACGTACATACCTGCTTACGTATTTACGTCCGTCCTTCCTTCTCTACCTCACTCTCTCCTTCCGTCTCATTCCCAGTTGCCTACACCCCACTCCTTCTCTCTCCCTTCCTCCATGACTCCTAGCTCCCTCCCTTTCCTTATCCCTCCTTCCCTCCTTCCCTTCCTCCCTCCCTCCCTCCCTCCCTCCGTCTCTCCTCCAACTAAGACACTCCACGCCGCAGAAGGATAATGGAATGAACCCTTATTTGAATTCCCTACTACTTTCCCTGTGTTCAGCAACGATGTTGGAGAACAATACACAGTACAGTCGCCCATCGCCTACAGCAGATTTTCCCCATTCAGATTCGAACCGAGACAGCTCGTGGTCGGCTCGCCACGTGTTGACCGCGGATTAGTCAGATGACAAGACCATGCATAGCAACTTTCCATCGCACGGTTGGACTACTAGCGGATAACCTTTAAACAACGTGGACTCAGTTGAAAATTATACCACACATGCTTTCGCGGAATTAAATATCTGCGTGCGTAGGTCTACACAACTTGCAGAGATGTATTGAATGCTGAAAGGTTGTAATGAGTTAAGTGCATTAACCCAACCACAAACACGCGAGCGTGCAGGTCTGGCGCAAGTACCTAATGTACGAAGATATGTTGACAGTGCACTGCATGTAATATGTGTTTAGTTACGTTTTAGAAAGCCCTGAACAATGTTCACAATTTAAATGATTCCATAAGCAACATGTTCAAATGCAAAGCATGCAGATTCAAATTTAAATATATTGTGCTGAGTTAACCACAATATTGTTGATGTTTAAATGTCCAGCGGTCTAGACAACAGATTCCCTATTACAAATTACTGCTCGGTCAATTGTTTGATTTTAGAATTTAATCCCGAATTTTCAATGCTGACGTTTCGACCAAGTCGCAACAAGCACGTCTAAATTGTAAGCACAATCGTTACTAATATGCCCTTTGACATTCAGAATCGCTGTTAAATGAATATATTATATTTTATTTTAGGTTTCCCAAATGATCACTCGCAGCAATCGATATATACCAATAATCCTACATTCTTGATGATGCTCTCGCACAATATTTACCTGACTATATCGAATGGTACAGAATAGGGTACAGTTCCCGGTTGCATGACACGCACCCAAGTTAGGCGGTAAAATTACCCCTATCTCACTACGTGTCACCTAGCTGGGCGACCGCACTGGGTGCGGTGACCAACAGCCACCCAGAAGGCGCCCAACTAGGGGATACCGGCATGAGTAACCGATAAGCGGATTGCCACGTTTTGAGAACAAATCTTCCGAGAATTCATTTCACCTCTGACAGTCCTCATGGTGGAAGTAGTGAGACAACAGCGACACCGTAAGGACAACTTTTCTCATGCTGTGATTATGCCTTAATACAGGCCGTGTGGTCAAATATAAGAACTGTTGCAAGGCCGATTCAAATCAACCTTGTCGAATAGGGACAGAAAAAGGGATGGAATGCTGTGACGGCAGAGGTCAACGCTCTATCGACGACGTTGCGGAGTGTGGAGGACCTAAAGAAAAACTGGCAATGAGCTCATATTTATGATTTCTGTTGATAAATATGTGAATAAAAGTTAATATAAAATGGCATAACTTTGTTATTTTTATAACTATTAAAATATGTTTTGCAGTGTTTTGAAATGTTTTGAATGGAGTAATAAATTTGCACAAAAAAGTCATACTAATTAATTCAGTTAATTAGTTAATATTATTTAAGTAGTGCACCAAGTCAACATACCAACATATTCTAATTAAGACCACCAGACACATAAAATAAATATGAAGATATTTGTACGTATTATGCAGGGTACATTTATTATGAGAATGAATATAGATTAACTAGTCATGTAATAATAAATAAATAAATTAGTTAATAGGTGATAATTAGCGGGTAACCGCGACAGACAAAAACGGTTTTTGTAAAATGTCACTATGTCCATGAATATATGTTTATATAAACAAACAATTTGTAACAAAAAACACTTTCATTGTGGTAAGAGATATAATTTAATAGTCATGTAATATTAATCAATAAATAAATATTCGTATACAGACCAACATAAAAACAAAAGGCCATAACGTCCATGATTATGAAGATAATTACACATATTATTATGCAATGTGTAATTACATTAATATAAAGTTATAAATATAAATTAATAAAATTAATAGTCATTTAATTAATTAGTCAATATTTTTAAATAAGCATACCACACTGATATACCTACACCTCTTAGTCAAAGGCTATAATGTCCATATTTATGAAGATATACATACTGCCACTATGAACTGTGTACAATTACATATACAGAGGTAATAAATGCAAAGTATCAAATCATTTAATAATAATAGCAATTTTAAGCGGAAAGGGCGCAGCAGTGATCTCCGAGAACCTGCTTCGATCGATGGACAATGGAACAGGTTGCAACTTTTTAAACTAGTTTCGCAGGGGGGGATACACAGAGAAGCCAAATACTAGAGGCATAGATAAAGATAGCAAAAAGAAATCAGCAAAGAACAGCCTGGAAAGCCCTACGGAATTTGGTTATAAATGTGTTTGTTTAAATGCAAGGAGCATAGTAAACAAAAGAAATGAACTAAACATTATGGTAGAAGATATTGACCCTCACATAATAGGTATAACTGAATCTTGGGCCACCCCCAATATATCAGAAGCCGAAATAGGAATGACAGGATATGTAATGTTTAGGAATGATAGATTAGGAAGAAGGGGAGGCGGAGTTATTTTATATATTAAAGAATCCATCCAAGCTTATGAAATAAAATTAGAAAAAGAAGCAGAATGTGAAGAAGCTGTCTGGTATAACATAGTTACAGGAAAGTCAACATCAACTGTTGGGTTCGTGAATCGGAGTCCAAACATAAGCATAGAAGAAGAATGAAAAAATACATAACGCTATCAAAGAAGTGAGTAAACGGGACTGTATTATTATGGGGGATTTTAACCATGGGCATATACAGTGGACATCTCTATAGAGTACCGGGAGAGAGGATCAAGAGTTTTAAAATTTAGTTCAAGATAGTTTCCTTTCTCAACATGTGTTAGAAGCAACCAGGGGCGAATGTTAGACATAGTATTGAGCTACAGAAGGAATTTGTTGATAATGTCAAGATATGTGAGCCACTGGGGTGTAGTGATCACAACCAGATACATTTTATCATCAAAGAAAAGGGGAGAACGGAATAAAAAAATAAGGTTACAGGAAACATTTTCACAAAGGAAGATATAAGGACATGGAGGGAATATTTAGCAAAGATAGACTGGAATAAAACACTGAAGAATAAGACAGCAACAGAATGCTGGAATATTTTAAAGAGTGAAATTGACTGCGTCTTGACAAATTTGTTCCTTGAAAAAACGGGGAAACGGTCAAAGAAAAAAACACTTATCGAAGGAAGCCATTAGAAAAATCAAGTACAAGCAAATGATGTGGAAGAGATATAGACATACTGGAAGTGAAGAAGACTATAGCATTTATAAAGAAGCACTTAATCAAGCTACAGTGAAATTAGAAATTCAAAGAGAAGCTACGAACAAAAAATAGCTTTAATATAAAACATGACAGCAAGAGTTGTTATGCGTATGTTCAAGTAAACAGAAAGTTCAGGATAAGGTCGGTCCTCTAGAAGGTAGTGATGGAAACATAATAACAGAGGATTCTTAATGGCAGAAAACCTAAATGAGTATTTAGTTCGGTGTTTACCAGGGAAGATATTAGTATATTAACAGTACTTGAGACTAAGTTCGAAGGGAGAGAGTTTGACTATTTAGGACAACTAATTGTAACCCAACAATGGTAGCTATGAAAATAAGAGATATGAAGGATAATAAATCACCGGGAGTGGATGGGTTCCTCCCAAATTATATTGGAAATTGTAGAACAAATCAGCATACCGCTTGCAACAGTGTTCAATTTGTCATTAGAGGAGGGAATAGTTCCGTTAGAATGGAAAGAAGCAAACGTTATACCATTATTTAAAAAGGTTCGAGAAACAAGTCAGAGAACTATAGACCAGTGAGTTTAACATCGGTGATTTGCAAACTATTAAAAAGACTAATTAAAGATCACCTGGTTGATTTTCTGTTAAAAATAAATTGATAAACCCATCTCAACGTGGAATTTTAAAAGCGAGGTCATGCTTAACAAATATGTTATGTTTTGGAAGATGTCACAAAGTGGGTAGATGAGGATCACCAGTAGATATAATCTATTTGGATTTTAAAACAAGCCTTGACAAAGTGCCACACCAAAGACTATACTTAAACTAAAGGCCCATGGCATAGGAAATGGTACGATCAACTGATAGAAAAATGCTATTGATAGAAGACAAAGATTTGTAGTTATGGTGAGGTTTCCAAATGAAATCTGTTTGATTGAGTACCGAATCAGATACCTATTTTGATATCTTTGACAATATTTATCTGATATATCAAATGGTACAGAAAGGGTAAGTTCGGGATGACACACCAATTTGGGGTAAAATTACCAAGTGACTAGCTGGCCCAGCATTCTCCCAAGAGATCTTAATAAGCCCCCAACTAGGGATACCGGACGATAACGGGAAAGCGGATTTGGTTTTGGAAAATTTTGAGTTCTTTCACCTCACAGCCCCATGGGGAAAATGAAAAAAACAAATTAAAAACAATTTCTCATGCTGAAGATTATGCCTTATAAGGAAGGAAATATAAAAACTTTAAGGGTTAAATATTGTCGAATAAGGTACAGAAAAGGTGGGGAAATTTGCGGGCGGCAAGGTCAACCTTCTTGGATTGCATTGGACAAACCAAATGGGAAAAAGGAAGAGCTATAATATTCTGTTGATAAATTTTGAAAAAATTTAAAAAAGGCCTCACTTTGAATTTTTGTATAACTATAAAATATTGTTTGAAAGAAGGATTTGAAATGCTTGAATGAGTAATAAAGAAACCAAAAATGATCCCTAAAATTCAGTAAATTTATTAATTATTTAAATCCCCGTCAAAGAAAATTGGTTTAAACCCACCAGAACCATAAATTGAAGATAATTTGTAAAATATTAATGAGGGTACTTTATTATGAGAAAATATATAGATTAACAGTCATGTAATAATAAATAAATAAATTAGTTAATGGTGATAATTAGCGGGAACCGTGACAGAAAAACGGTTTTTGTAAAATTTTCACTTTCCATGAAAAATTTTTTAAAAACAAATTGTAACAGATTATCACTTTATTGGGTAGGATAAAATTTTAAGTGTTAGAAATATTTAAAAAAAAAATTTTCGTATACACCCCTAAAACAAAGGCCAAACGTCATGATTAGAAGATAATTACACTATAACCCAAATGTCTTTACCACCTGCATCTAAAGTTAAAAATATAATTAATAATTAATAGTCATTTATTAAATCTTTTTAAAAATCATATTGTTAAAATCTTGTTAAAGCTATAATTCCATATTTATGGTATAAACCCCCTTGTGTGTCAAAATCAGTGGTAAAAATGAATTCAACTCTTTAATAATAATAGCCATTTAATTTGTCAATATTTAGTAATTAGCATTCGACATTGACAGACTGACATGTAAGTAAATACCCTTATCTCCATGATTATGAGGACAGTCGTAGAAGTTATACAAGCAGTAAACCACTGCTGCCATTGATACAACGCGCTGTGAGTCACCCAGCTGCAGTTAGAGCTGCTTCGAGTTGCCCCAGAAAATTCGGCCTGACGTGTGAAATAAACAAGCATGGTGTGTTTCATGCAACCGCTCGTACTGGCTAGGTGTCACCTAGGTGTTACTCACCCTAACTTGGGTGTGATTTGGACTTGGGTGTGCGTCATGCACCTGGCCACTGGTGTGTATTTTTCCTGGAATGAAATCCTGCTGAGAAACTCAGGTTTGTTAATCTGGTGACAATTAAAGTAAGATGGAATTGCCGTTACGAAATATTTCAATGTGTAAGATTGTAGTTAGTTAGATAGTTAGACACACATCCCAGCAACGTTGTCTAGTTTAACAACTTATTTCAAATACTTGAGTTTGATGTATCAATAAACAAGCCATTGCAAAACCATTATCACAAATGTATGCACCATAGATGGACCTTTTCAATAGCGTTCATGATGTTCGTGGCGTGTACGCCCAGCGTTGCGATACGTATTTAGCGGATGAAAACTGTTCACACTCCCCGAGAATGACACCAAAAGCAAGAACTGTTCCACAACATAGATGGCGAAATTGTGTGTTTTGCGCATAGATATATCACAAAGAACGTGGTTTTTTTTAATTAAAGTGAATGAGTGTGTAGACAGGCTGGCGGGCGGATGGGCGAGAGAGTGTGTAGACAGGCTGGCGGGCGGAAGGGCGAGTGAGTGTGTAGACAGGCTGGGGGGGTGTGCCGAGAGAGTGTGTAGAAAGGTTGGGGGCGGGTGGGCGAAATATTGTGTAGACAGGATAGCGGGTGGCCGAGTGAGTGTGTAGAAGGGCTGGCGGGTGGGCGAGTGAATATGCACAAAGGCTGGGGCGGGTGGGCGAGTGAGTGTGTAGACAGGATGGCGGGTGGGTGAGTGAGTGTATAGACAGGCTGGCGGGTGGGCGATTGAGTATGTATTAACAGGCTGGCGGGTAGGCGAGTGAGTATGTAGACAGGCTGGCCGGAGGGCGAGTGAGTATGTAGAGAGACTGGCGGGTGGGCGAATAGTATGTAGACAGGCTGGCCGGTGGGCGAGTGAGTATGTAGACAGGTTGGTGGGTATACGCGTGAATACTTCGCTGTGTTGACGTTTAGCCCACACGTGCTCATGGATCGCTGTCATTTTCGCAATTTCGCTTCATGTTCTGCCACAACATTTGCAGTTAGGGACAGATCGTGTGCTCGCAAGCTCTCCACTGGCATCACGGTTTGTGCGAGTTTTATTATAGGTTGGCATTTTAGACTGGGATTTATGAAGGACTCAGCAGCACATGTACATCCACTGTTCACATACCCGTACAAACACACACTCACACACACACATACTAACACACACATACATACAAACACACACACATACACTCACTCACACACACTCACAAACCCACACACTCACACACACTCACACACACACACCCCACCCACTACACACACACACACACACACACACACACACACACACACACACTCACACACACTCACACACCACACCACACAAACACGCTACACACACACTCACACACATACACACACACCAACACAAACACACCCACTCACACACACACACACACACGCACACACACACACACACACACACACACACACACACACACACAACACACAACACTCACACACATAAACACACAACACACACACACACACACACACACACATACATACATACATACACATACACTACATATAAACACACACACAACACACATAAACACACACACACAAACACACACACACACCACACACACAAACACACACACACAACACACACACACACACACACACACACACACACACACACACACACACACACACACACACACACACACACACACACACACACACACACACACACACACACACACACGTTCACAAAATCATTAAGGTGGATGGGCGAATCCGATTAAACACCACCATTCCTCCAATTCACCTGTCATCGACGTAGGACGTAGTGAATAGTAACTTTAATAATATATATATATATATATATATATATATATATATATATATATATATATATATATATATATATATATATATCCAATGGCAATATTTTTGCAACACCTTGATATTTTCAAAATTTTCTTAATCTGCAATGAGGCAGGTGACCTGTAATTGTTTTTGATTAATTTTACATACTAAAATAACGGCCAACGGTTCTATATATTCACGAAAAAAATTTTCCCCTGGATAAAACTATACTGAATTAAATTTACATTTAGGTCAACTGTTTGATTGAGAACACACTTAATATACATTAGAAACTGTCCATCATCAAATCGTAGGAACTTATTTTATCCCGATTTCGCACAGTTCCCAACTCTCCAGCAATTCTGCTATGTTAATAGTCACATGTTCACAGTCATCATCATTGCATGCACACTTGGCAGAACACGTGTTCAGAGCCTCCTTTCCGGTCGTTGTTGGTCCGCTCAGTGTGCACCTCCGGTACAGTCCAGAAAGTTCGCATTCCGACCATTTGGTTATTCCAAGCGACACTTCGACGTGGGACGTGGAACAGACGAGGCGGCGACCCGTGATCGTGACGGTGAAAGACGCCTTCATCGCTTCCGGCACACGTATATTGATGCTGAGTCCAGGAAACCAGCACTTCCCCTGCGGCTGCGGATTCCAGCGGTCCGACTGAATATACGTACATTGCTGAGCTATCCAGAGTGACGCACGTGTCGTTGTTGGTGTCGACCAATGGTGTCGACTTTACCAAAGACATCGGCGGATCCAGCTCGAGGCCTTTCGACTGCACAAGTTGTATGTCATACGCCTCTGCAACGACACAATTCAATTCATTATTTGAGACACGAATACATATAAACATAACTTACGCTACGATAATGTTACATTTATCGATACACTTTGAAAAATGGAAAAAAGGGTTAAAACTTGGTAATTATTTTTATTATTTTTTAAAAGAATTTTATTAAAAATTTAGGGGATACACAAAAATAAAGGGCATTTAAAAAATCAATCTTTAATGATTTTTAAAAGGTTTGTTTATGTGAAGTTTTTACACACCAGGGGGTCTTATTTTGACCAAAGGAGTCGCTGTTTAAAAATGTCCCTTTTAAATTTATAAACAAGAAAAATTAAAAGTACTTGACTCTTCACAATTTGATGTCTACCCCCCACAGGGTGAACGAAGAACCCCCGTAGCTCCAACAGTGTAGTTTTTTCTGTCGTTCCATTAAGCATACTGTTTGGAAAAAAACATTATCATTTTTCGAAATGCAAAATTTGTGAAGCTTTGGGGTTTCCGTCAAGTATATGAAGTTGCAAAATGGGCCTTAAAAATGGACATCTGAACAATGGCAATTACAGAACTATTATTTTGTCAGTTTTGGTTTTAAATGTTTTCTCTTAACACAGAAATTCCCTTGCTGTAGTCAAACCCTCAAAAGTCCATTTTCAAAACCTTATTAAATGTCGTTTCCATAACAAAGCGCCTGATTTTGTTTAACATTTTCAGGGTAACTTTACAGGAGGGAAGTAAAGATGACGTCCGGGAAATAGTGGTTTTTCACCATCGGGGCACGAAAATTTTGGTTCACTGACAATTATTTTCAGGACAACAAAGGTTTTTTGTGTTGCAAGTATAGGAGGGTTAACATTAGTTGCAACTACTCGGCCTTTTTCTTTCAATGAGCGATGTATTTTTTCAAGAGCATTTACTACCATTTTATTAGTATGGAAAGTTGTTCTTTGGTGTCGGAAGAATGCCGTTCCTTCGGCGGGCCTGTACGAATGCATCATTAAATTTTGATCCTGACTCCAGCCGTTCTATGAAAACGGCACTGCGCACACAACATAATTGTTGTGCCTTCAACAACTTGCAACCTAGTAAGTTACTGGTTTGGCATTTTATGTATTGTTGAATACGATTATTTTCATTAATACATTTAGGGGTATACACCAAAATAGTGTATTTAAAAAAGTCAATTTCAAAATGATTTAAGATTTGTTTTTAAAAGTTTAATGTGATAGTTTCAGGTACACACCAGGGGCATTCTTATTTAGACCAATGGAGTCGCTGTTGTGATAATGTCACTCTTTATAATTCATATTATGACAGGGACAACGTAATAACACTAACAGTACTTGCCCGATGTGCGACAATTTAGGTCGCCTCTGACGGCCACCACAGCGATGCCAACGAACGACCATCCACCGTATGCTCCAACATCGTGAATAGTTCGGTTTCCTCCTGTCAGTTCCATTGAGACGATGCTGTAGGAAACAGAGAAACATCCTGTCATTTACGAAAACAAAGTTATGTGCAGTTGGTGTGCCCGTCACAGTATATGTAGCCTTGCAAAGTGGTCCTTCAAAATGGACATAGAACAAGTGCAATTACTGAGCAATACATCGATTTTCTATTTATATTTCGGTTGTAAATGTATTTCTCTTGAGACAAGAAATTCAGGCAGTTGGCTGTAGTCAGACCAGTACGAAGCAATGATCCAGTTATCAGAAGCCTTATCAATACTGATGCGTCCAGTAAGTCATGGGCTGATTACGTCGCAATCAAAACATTGTTACGTTGTTTTTGCTAAGCAGTTGGTCACATGATGGATACGTCAATTATGACGTTGGTAAATAGTGACGTACTGCACCCATCGGGTACACGAAAGCTTTGGTTACATCATAGCATAACTATGTTACTATACATTTCACATACTGATTATTCTTCCTGTCTCGCAAGTATCCACGAGACGGTTCACATCATTAGTTGCATCACTGACTCGGCTTATTCTAATCCTAAATGCACCAACGTGATTTTTCCCAAGCAGCATTGTACATGCCATTATATTACGTATGAGAATATGGGTTTGGTAAGTAACGGAAGAATGTGTTACCTTACTGGCGAGACCTGTACGTAATAAGCAACATCATTGACAATTTCTAGATCCATCGGTTCACCAGTTGTGTTGTAGACTTGTCTGTGGTTGCCGAAGTAGTCGGAACATTCGATGTGCTTCAACTCTGAAACATAGTTACTTGAATTGTAGATAATAATTAAACACATATAAAGAGAGCATGTCAATAGATGAATCACAAAACTACATTTCAATCAGGTTTATAATTATGACTGTCTTTAGCTACTGTATGCGATATAACTGAATATCAGAACGGTGTTATGCTTATGCAACTACTGGGTTTTTGGTAATTGTAAATATGTGTATGTTTTTGCGAACAATTGAAACGTTCATATAAAGAGGAACAAAACATGTCAATATGAATCTTGACCACACATATCAAGTGCGCAAACAACATGCCATTACAACCCACTTGAACCTCCTCTAAAAAGTGTTTTAATGTAACACAGAAGGTGATGAAGGTGAACGTCTCGTTTTAAATCTCTTTAATTGTCATTTGAAATCAAAAAGCGTCATTTAACAATCATGAATGACGGACAATGCCCGCGCAGGGGTTGTTCTTTGCTTCACTCTATCGGTCGGAGAACATACACTATTTTGTCATATATTTTCTCTCAAACAAAATTAACTCATGGATCAACGCAACTTTCTGCAACTAATAGTTATTGCAATAAAAAACATTGCACTGCAAAACAAAAGTTAATTAATTTAATAATTGAAACGTTCAAAGTCCAAGTAGATTTGCTACAACAACCGATATAGGCACAAAGTTTATTGTTGAAAAAGTACTCGTATATTTGCGAGTCCCAATGTTCTGAATTAATATTCAAAATCGAAGCTTTCAAAGTCCAAGTAGATTCGCAACATCAACAGACATAGTCACGAAGTATGACATTCGCTGTAGGCAAACGCTTTGAACTTCTGTGTGCTGGATATTCATTCTTCAAATTTGCTGTTGTGTCAGCTACTGGATGCTCACCAGGAACAACCTGCACATCTGGTTCTTCTGCACGCTTCTCTGACTCATCAGCAATGCCCAATACCTTGTTCAACTGTGGTTCTTGTGAGAAGGTACGTCTGGTGTGTGTACGATTTCGACGACAAATATTCGGACCAACGACTAGGGGCTTGAGTGTCCCACGCAGGTTCCAAGGGTCCACGTCTTCTCTCCTGGCATTCGAATACGTACACTAGCATCACAGGTCAGGTCTGGTAGTGGATGTGAGTGTGCGTTGTAGTAGTGTTCCTGTTTTGCCTTGGTAGCTAATAGCGCACGATTGTCATTCGCAGTGGAATGACGCGACTCTAGCAAAGGAGCAGCCACGGGAAGCAACGTCTTGCATCTGCGGCCCATCAGTCTCTGTGCTGGACTCGTGCACATACCGTCGGATGGCGTGTTTCTCCAGTCGAGGAGAGCTAGAAACTTGGCCACTCCATCTTCTTTACACTTCGTGAACAGCCTCTTCACAGGTCTTCACAGCATTCTCCACCTTACCGTTCGACTGTGCATAGTGTGGTGAAGACGTCACATGTTGGAAGGACCACTTCTTTGCAAAGCTAGCGAACTCGGCGGACGCAAACTGTGGTCCGTTATCCGAACTAGCACATCTGGGATCCCGTGTCTGGCGAAGATGGATGACAACACACTTATCACGCCCGTGATGTCACATATGTAAGACTCTCCACTTCTAGGTAGTTGCTGAAGTAGTCAGCAACCACCAGTAACGTACGCCCATGCAAGGTACGCTAGTCTACGGCCAGCTTGGCCCATGGACGCATGATCACTTCATGCTGCGTAAATGGCTCTTTCTGCTGAGATGCTTGACGTGCTAGGCATACATCGCACGCCGATAAGTTTTTCTTCATGTCCCTAGACATGTGTGGCCAATAGGGTGCCTCCCGAGCACGGCGGAGACATCCCTCCGTACCCACATGGCTTGCGTGTGTAACTGCCATCAGTTCATTTTTCATGCATGCAGGAATCACAATCCGGCGACTCATGAACAACTACACTGGATCGTCCGATATTGCATGTCTGATTTGATGTAGCCGTTCAGCCGTGGCAGATAGAAACATGGTTGTAACAATGTTCTCCACGGATGGCCTTCTGTCACAAACATTCATTGGCAGATAGGCCTTGCTCAGAACACCAGCCAAGTACATCTCTATACCATTGTGGCACACAACTTTCAGGTTGTATCTTTGAAGCGTGAGCAGCATGCGCTGAAGCCTCATGGGCGCCATTCAGTGGTTTCTTGAATATGTACTCAAGCGGTTTGTGATCTGTCTATGTGGTGACTTCGTCTCGACCATACACATATGCGTCAAACTTCTCACACGCATACACGATTGCTAGCAGCTCTTTCTCAATCTGAGCATATCTGGTTTCAGCTGAAGTCAGCGCTCTGGACGTAAACGCTACAGGTTGTCCCATCTGCATCAGCGCCGCACCAGTGCCAGATTGCGTGACTTCATCCTCCAGACTGTAGTAAATCACTGGAAACCGCATACTTGATCTGCTTGAATGCGTTCTTCTGTGCCGGTCCCCACGTTCAAGTCTGTGACTTTTTGAGGTAAGTCTACTCTACTTTTCTATCGGAAAACTTGTTAAACAGATGACGTGAAAATAGTGACGTCATTTCACCGACATTATGGCCAATATGCTGTGCCTGACCCAGTACTTCGGAGACAAACTGGTACAATACTTACTTTTAACTGCCCAACACATTCTCTTCTTATCGTAGTTGATGGCAATCGACGTCACATACGACACGCCTGTTGTCACGATCTCTGTGATGTCACTTCCGTCCAGATTAGCTTTGTAGATTCGAGGAGGCTTCGTCGTCGCATAAAACAGCAAACTAAAGGTGTTTTTAAAATATGTTAACAATACATGCACGAAATATCATGACATAACATAGCTAAGATCACATTAGGTTTTACACATTCTCCCGTTACAACCTATTCTGCGCTGGTTAGAAACTGTTTACTATGTTACCTACGTCCTTCATCCTTATTTCAGCACGTGAATATGTGTGAACAATTTGTGAAAATTGTCAAAAGTAGTTTTTTCCTAACAATAAACCAAAATCTGATATTCCATAATTTAACAAGATTTAACAAGATTTAACAAGATTTAACAAGATTTAACAAGATTGCCACCTAGAGATTCAACTCTAGATGGCAGGTGGACTAGGAAGCCATTTGGCTTATCGAGAGTCCAACCTATCTATCTAAGTATACCCCGCCCTTCTTAGGTATATGTCGATTTTATTTTTAAATATATTAACACTACTAGCACCTACACAATCAGCTGATAATCGGTTCCATTCGTTTACTGTTCTTTGTGAAAATGAAAATTTTCTAATATCTAGTCTACACTGCTTCTTTGCTAATGTAACTCCATGTCCTCTAGTCCTTCTCTCTTCCTTGACTGTGAAAAAAAATAATGATATCCCATCCTGATGGTTGATTTAAAAACAGTCGTTTCAACGGAGATCGCTATTGAATATAGTGAAACACACACCGCTACATGCATACACACGCGCGCGTACACACGCACTCACACTTAAACGCACATGTACAATACCACAAATTCGCTTTCCTTGGGAATAATAATTGTCGAATACAGGTTGTATGATTGTTTAGTCACATATGGTCTGTACCGCCCAAAATGTTTTCTTAATAGCTCAGTTTTTGCATTACAATTTTTTTTCAGAAGGCTTACTTATTATCCGTAACTTTAGATGACCAAATAAATTAAATACATACTCTGGATTTACTTAA
Organism: Ridgeia piscesae; assembly: GCA_025642075.2. Lineage (NCBI taxonomy): Eukaryota > Metazoa > Annelida > Polychaeta > Sabellida > Siboglinidae > Ridgeia > Ridgeia piscesae. The sequence continues at coordinate 131,347 of JAODUO010000799.1, forward strand.
TTGTTGCCGGATGTCCTATGTTTAACAAAACTGAAGTCTAATGGAAATACCGATATGTAAATGATTACAATGTTTTTTTATTGTTATACAGACAATCCAGATATTTCGTAAGGCAGTCCACAGTAGGGTAAGCATTACAAATGATGAATTTTAATTGTTTTCAAGTACTATTTATAAGGCTAGCTATGCATCATTTTGTTTTACAAAATATAGAATAATATATATTTATAACTGGCAAAATATCAAATGCATATATTATGTTATTATGTAAACACTTGCACTGCATGAATTCAATATGTGTGAAATGCCATTAGATTATTTTATACGTTGGATAAATCTCTCATTGTTTTCTAACAGTGTTTTTTCATAATGGAAGAATAAGAAATAATGTAAATTAGGGCGAATCGGTTTCAGAGAATTATATCAGAACGTTATATTACGTATTAAAAATATATCAGAACGTTTTCGTCAGGATAAGTATGTGTGTTTGTGTATGTGTATGCAAACGTTTAAAAAGTTACATTCGAAACGTTTCGTTAGCAAACACACACACACACACACACACACACACACACACACACACACACACACACACACACACACACACACACACACACACACACACACACACACACACACACACACACACACACACACACACACACACACACACACACACACACATGTCGTTAAGTACCATCACAATCTAAAACTATCGATCTTACTGTATTTCAATTGCATCATGGGATTAGATTTGTATGTTTTTTGGGCAATAATATCTTTATCTTCAAATGTATTAAATTGTTAAATGATTTTGTACTCTAATGGTGCATACCTGAGAATCAATTTGACCCATTTAAGTTTGAGCTCCCAAGTAGTCAAATAGGGCAAAATAAATGTACTGTCCAAATAACATGTGCGGCCATATTATTTGGGGGCACCACAAGAATACCTTCAGAGACTTGAGTAACACAACTGCCCACCACTTTGGACACTCTTTGTGTGTATCTGCCTAAAAGTAGTAGTAAAACTGCACGTGTCACGTTACCTCGAGTTGCGATCTACGGCCAAGCCAACCATTTCGCTGCTTATGCGGACGACTGTCGTTCTCACACCGCTCTCTAAGTCATACGTTTCAACCCGTGACCAGGTTGTGAAGTACAGTTTCTTTTCTACCGGTACAGCGATTAGCTGACCAATAAATGCCTCTGCAGAGAACACAATAGGTGCATGATATATTCTTTGTAATGTTTAATGACAATTTGTTATTGGCGCAGCCAGACATCTTCTGCACGGCATGTTTGACGCAAGGAGAATTGATAGATCCAGGATCTCACACCACAAACACAGGTCTACGTGTGACTTTCTCCATGCTTTATATACCATTATATACATAATTGTACTTAGAAATGGTTAAATTATGTTAATACATCAATATGCAGAAACCAAGCAATTCTCTCTTGGTTCTCTTTAATGTGTTGGCAACGACTTTGTAAAGATTTAGCCTGCCTGCCTGCCTGCCTGCCTGCCTGCCTGCCTGCCTGCCTGCCTGCCTGCCTGCCTGCCTGCCTGCCTGCCTGCCTGCCTGCCTGCCTGCCTGCCTGCCTGCCTGCCTGCGCCTGCCTGCCTGCCTGCCTGCCTGCTGCTGCCTGCCTGCCTGCCTGCCTGCCTGCCTGCCTGCCTGCCTGCCTGCCTGCCTGCCTGCCTGCCTGCCTGCCTGCCTGCCTGCCTGCCTGCCTGCCTGCCTGCCTGCCTGCCTGCCTGCCTGCCTGCCTGCCTGCCTGCCTGCCTGCCTGCCTGCCTGCCTGCCTGCCTGCCTGCCTGCCTGCCTGCCTGCCTGCCTGCCTGCCTGCCTGCCTGCCTGCCTGCCTGCCTGCCTGCCTGCCTGCCTGCCTGCCTGCCTGCCTGCCTGCCTGCCTGCCTGCCTGCCTGCCTGCCTGCCTGCCTGCCTGCCTGCCTGCCTGCCTGCCTGCCTGCCTGCCTGCCTGCCTGCCTGCCTGCCTGCCTGCCTGCCTGCCTGCCTGTTTCTCTGTCAATCTATATGTCGGTCTTTCGCGCGTGGTTCGAACACATTATTCCGTTTTATGAATTAAGCGCACATTACGTTTTGCGAACCGAATAACATATTTGCCCCTTAAGGGTTAGAATGTTAACATATAAATCTTTATTTTACTCTTGTTTTCGTAGGTCATACCTCTTTTTCGTTAGGCTCAGAATAAGTTCTGGACCTTTTGCTATCAAGATGCAAATGTTGATATCCCCGCAAACATTCATATGCAAGTTCGAGGGTACATTGTCACATTAATCCCAATACCTTGCCTCTCTTTCTACAACATTGTTGTGCCCCCTCGATAGCTTTTGAAATAGCATGTAGGCAACTAATAATAGTACAAGAGCAACAGAAAAACATTAATGTTGTACACGATGATACAATGGATACTGTAATACAAAATGGTACAATGGATGATATATTACAGTATGATACAATGGGTGTTGAATTACAAGATGATATAATGGGTGTTGCATTACAAGATGATGCAATGGATGTTGTAATAAAAAATGATATAATGGATGATATATTACAATATGATACAATGGATGCTGTATTACAAGATGATACAATGGGTTCTGTATTTCAAGATGATACAATGGATGATGTGTTATAATAAGATACAATGGATGTTGTATTACAATATGATACAATGGATGTTGTATTACAAAATGATACAATGGCTGATATGTTTATAAGTTGACACAATGGATGTTGTCTTAAAAGATGATACAATGGATGCTATATTACAAGATGATACAATGGATGGTGTATTTCAAGATGATACAATGGATACTGTAATACGAGATGATACAACGGATGCTGTATTACAAGATGATACAATGGGTGTTGTATTACAAGATGACATAATGGATGTTGTATTACAAGATGATTTAATGGATGCTGTGTTATGATATGATATATTGGATGTTGTACAACAAGAAGATACAATGGATGCTGTGTTATTAAATGATACAATGGATGTTATATTACAAGATGATAAAATGGATGCTATATTACAAGATGACACGATGGGTGTATTTCAAGATGCTACAATGGATGATGTGTTATAATGCGACACAATGGATGTTGTATTACAAGATGATACAATGTACGTTGTATTACAAAATGATACAATGGCTGATATGTATATAAGTTGATACAATGGATGTTGTCTTAAAAGATGATATAATGGATGCTATATTACTAGATGATACAATGGATGTTGTATTACAAGATGATACAATGGATGGTGTGTTTCAAGATAATACAACGAATGCTTTATTACAAGATGATACAATGGATGTTGTATTACATGAAGGTACAATGGTTGTTGTATTACAAGCTTATACAAAGGATGTTGTATTAAAAGATAATACAATGGATGTTGTACAACAAGATGATGCACTGGACGCTGTGTTATTTTACGATACAATGGATGTTGTATTACAATATGAACAATGGATGCTGTGTTACAATACGATACAATGTAAACTGTATTACATGATGATGCAATGTATGTTGCATTACAAGATTACACAATGGGTGTTGTGTTACAAGACGACACAATGGATGCTGTATTACAAGGTGATACAATGGATGTTGAATTACAAAATGATACAATGGATGCTGTGTTACAAGATGACACAATGGATGCCGTATTTCAAGATGATACAACGAATGCACTATTATAGGATGATACAATGGATGTTGTATTACATGATGATACAATGTTTGTTGAATTTCAAGATGATACAATGGATGCTGTATTACAAGATGATACAGTGGATGTTGTATTATAAGATGATACAATGGATGCTGTATTAAAATATGATACAATGAATGTTTAGCTACAAGATGACACAATGGATGTTTTGTTGTAATATAATACAAAGGATACTGTATTTTAAGATGATACAACGAATGCTGTATTACAGAATGATACAATGGGTGGTGTATTACAAGATGACGTAATGGATGTTGTATTACAAGAGAATACAATGGATGATATGTTATGATAAAATACAATGGATGCTGTAATACAATATGGTACAACATATGTTGTTTTACACTATTCTACAATGTATGATGTGTTACAGTATGATACAATGGATTCTGTATTACATGAAGATACTATGAATGTTTTATTACAAGATGAAACAATGAATGTTGTATTACAAGATGATACAATGCATGTGAATTTTTCAAGATGATAAAAGTGATGTTGTGTTACAAGATGATAAATGTATGCTATGCTACAATATGATACAATGGATGCTATATTACAAGATGATGCAATGGATGTTTTATTAATAGATGATACAAAGAGTTCTTTGTTACAATATGATACAACGGATGCTGTTTTACAATATGGTGCAATTGTTGTTGTATTACAAGATGATACAATGGATGCTGTAGTGCAATGATTCAGTGTATTAGTTTACAGATAACACTCAACTTGCCTGTTAATATGGTCATCGAGTTCGAGCCATCCAGCGAAGCTTGCTTGATTGTAGTATAGTCATAAACCCAGTATACGAAGCCAGCGACGTCGTCTACTGCCAGTTCCAGCACGTCGTCTTCAAATACACCCCACTTATCACGTACTCTAGTACATTTCTATTTCTGAGTACTCGTACTCGTGATCATGCATCTTCATAGTAATCGTACTATTACATTTGTATTGCAATCACTCCATTTCCGGCCATATTCCACAAAGCCTTGGCTATGACTATGCCCCACACCAGGCATCAACTATTTTCACACATAGTAATACTTAATACGGTCACCTCGATATACGGTTACTATAGTCCAGTCCCGAAGGTGACCGTAATTCCAAGGTGTCATTGTAGGATGTTACTTACAACCGATGCCCACTTCAGTTCTACATGAACCCAGGTCACTGAAACTCTCTAGGTACAAACACCTCGGTACGGCAGCCAACATGCTATTACTACCACCCTGGGATAGTTCCTAATATTGTCCACATTCCATATGGGAACGTTAAGAGCGAGGTTCGACAGCAGGCCATACTTACATCTAGCCGTGACCAGCTCTGTTGGAGGTCCATACATCGCACGTGCTGACGACGTGTCGAGTGGAAGTCTTAATATATATTCGCGTGCACTGACAAGAAGAGCGCTGGGACAGTGGATCGGGACACCTGGATGACAAAGACGACAAAACTGAGGTGGACTTGTGGAAGAATAACCCCACAAAACTGTCTAGCTAGACTTAACTGTTCAATCTAAGACCAGCGCGACTTCTCTGGAAAGCATCCAATCAAGCTGTGGTTAATACGAGAAGAATATTCGTACATAAAGTTTCGACACTGTCAGCCAGTTAATTATTCAAACAACTTAGTGAGCTAGAGCTGTTTAAAATGAATGCTTTTGTCACAGTTTGACAAGGATTCACTAACGTACCGTTGTGTCTTCTAATATTACTTTTATAGGCGTCAAACGTCAGGATGCAACTCATATTATGAGTTCAAGAACCAGCAGTACGATATGGTAAACGTTGTTTTATTGCACATTTATGTAATATGTGTATTAATTAATTAATTTTAGTTTTTCATTTTTATTTCTAAAGGTTGTTCGTCTACAAGTATAACATGCGTATTCATCATGTGTACAATCTGTTGTACGGCTCATTATCATTATCAGTTACCCTACGCTTTACTCTATTGCTAATCCTGTATTATTACAAATATCACGGTCAATTGAATAAGAATAGTCATACGTGTTTGTTTAAAAAACCAAATGGAAATGTAAAATAACCCAACAATTATAAGCAAAGACAACAGGCTTACCGTCTGAGTTCGAAGCCAAAAAACAGACCAATGTCAAAAATAGTATTCGAGGCAGAAGCCCGGTTGACAAAGGTGGACAGTGATTCAGCTTTTTCGGACGGCGCGTAGACAACATCGTGTCTGTTCAGCGGTGATTGTCTCTCACAATTGAGCTCCGAAAACGTTATGGTGAAATGTCGCGTCGCAGTTGAATATGACAACGGAGCAGCATGATAATGTGTGTGATAAGCGGCTCGTAACTACAGACGCCGACTGCTTGATGACGGTCAAAGCAGTGTTGATACCTGTTGAGA